>JAEIFK010000219.1:575000-710000 GCA_018901825.1 Drosophila funebris
TATATCTATATCTATATCTATATCTATATCTATATCTATATCTATATCTATATCTATATCTATATCTATATCTATATCTATATCTATATCTATATCTATATCTATATCTATATCTATATCTATATCTATATCTATATCTATATCTATATCTATATCTATATCTATATCTATATCTATATCTATATCTATATCTATATCTATATCTATATCTATATCTATATCTATATCTATATCTATATCTATATCTATATCTATATCTATATCTATATCTATATCTATATCTATATCTATATCTATATCTATATCTATATCTATATCTATATCTATATCTATATCTATATCTATATCTATATCTATATCTATATCTATATCTATATCTATATCTATATCTATATCTATATCTATATCTATATCTATATCTATATCTATATCTATATCTATATCTATATCTATATCTATATCTATATCTATATCTATATCTATATCTATATCTATATCTATATCTATATCTATATCTATATCTATATCTATATCTATATCTATATCTATATCTATATCTATATCTATATCTATATCTATATCTATATCTATATCTATATCTATATCTATATCTATATCTATATCTATATCTATATCTATATCTATATCTATATCTATATCTATATCTATATCTATATCTATATCTATATCTATATCTATATCTATATCTATATCTATATCTATATCTATATCTATATCTATATCTATATCTATATCTATATCTATATCTATATCTATATCTATATCTATATCTATATCTATATCTATATCTATATCTATATCTATATCTATATCTATATCTATATCTATATCTATATCTATATCTATATCTATATCTATATCTATATCTATATCTATATCTATATCTATATCTATATCTATATCTATATCTATATCTATATCTATATCTATATCTATATCTATATCTATATCTATATCTATATCTATATCTATATCTATATCTATATCTATATCTATATCTATATCTATATCTATATCTATATCTATATCTATATCTATATCTATATCTATATCTATATCTATATCTATATCTATATCTATATCTATATCTATATCTATATCTATATCTATATCTATATCTATATCTATATCTATATCTATATCTATATCTATATCTATATCTATATCTATATCTATATCTATATCTATATCTATATCTATATCTATATCTATATCTATATCTATATCTATATCTATATCTATATCTATATCTATATCTATATCTATATCTATATCTATATCTATATCTATATCTATATCTATATCTATATCTATATCTATATCTATATCTATATCTATATCTATATCTATATCTATATCTATATCTATATCTATATCTATATCTATATCTATATCTATATCTATATCTATATCTATATCTATATCTATATCTATATCTATATCTATATCTATATCTATATCTATATCTATATCTATATCTATATCTATATCTATATCTATATCTATATCTATATCTATATCTATATCTATATCTATATCTATATCTATATCTATATCTATATCTATATCTATATCTATATCTATATCTATATCTATATCTATATCTATATCTATATCTATATCTATATCTATATCTATATCTATATCTATATCTATATCTATATCTATATCTATATCTATATCTATATCTATATCTATATCTATATCTATATCTATATCTATATCTATATCTATATCTATATCTATATCTATATCTATATCTATATTTATATCTATACCTATATCTATATCTATATCTATATCTATATTTATATCTATACCTATATCTATATCTATATCTATATCTATATCTATATCTATATCTATATCTATATCTATATCTATATTTATATGTGTAACTATATCTGTACCTATATCTAAATCTTTTCTATATATATAGATCTATCTATCACCATCGCCTTACTGTTTCCTTAAACGCATCTTCTACCTGTTTCTTGATGCCAACTGTACTTTCTCACAAAAAGAAGCACATTCGCCTTCCTCTTCCACTTCCATCCTTATTCTTCCTTACATGGTTTGGTTCTTTAGCGTCTGCCTCGACTCTAATTCTCCAACCCAGATTAAAAATGTGGAAAGAGTGCCTCCACTCGGTGCTGGCACATGGGAACGTTTCCCCCAACGACACCACTCATTCCCACCCTATATCCAATCTAACCCATCGGGAACAAACAACGCTGAGGATTTCCATTCAAAATGCTGCGTCTTCGAGTTGTAGATACATAACTAGATACATGAATATATACGTATGAATTTACGTAACATATACATATAGACACACACACACCCATACATGCTGAGAAAAACTGGAAAAATAGTTACGCAGTTAAAAAGGAACGGCAAATCCAAGTGTAAAGGAAGCTAAAAAGAAAACTTGTGCGCAAAGGGTACGTGCCGCAAAAAATGTGTTGTGCGGCAAGAAAAAGGTTAGAGCTCTGAATAAAGAAAGGCAGAAAGACTGTTTGGGGCGGAGCCACGAGTGTGAACACTACGCCAAGCCAATCCCAGTCCGAATACAGGCAAACTAAGGCAAAGGCAGGAGACAGAGGCAGCGGCAGCGACAGCGGCAGAGGGTCGCGCTTTGCATTCGCTCAGCGACGCTTCTTTTTTTTCCATTTTTTGCCAATACCAAAAGGATGCTAACACTTTCCATTTTCATTCCATTTACTTTTTTTGCAACATAGTGACGCCCACGTGTTCCACGTGTTTTCACTTTATTCCTATTAATTCTCTTCGTTTCCACTTTTGAAAGTACTCGACTGAAGCGGACAAAAAATTGCCGCAAATCTTTTCGAAAAAGTACTTGGGGATTGCAGGGAGAGACACAATTGAAATGCATGCATGCAGTACTCTCCACTTTGAAATCTTCCCACTGAACCTCACTTTTATAATTTTAATAACAAATTATTTTATAACTAACTATAACTAAGACCTTTTATATCAATATGCGGTATTCTGAATTTACTTTCTTAAGCACTTACGAAAATGTTAAAATGCACGCTTGTGAATGTATTTCTTAATTTAATCTGACCTGCGCGACAAACATATTATATAATCTGAAACAGGCAGCCACTATAAATAAGAAATATTATTGTTCTTATTAGACTTCCTGTTCGCCCTTTCGCCCATTCGCTTATTCGACTGATATGCAGAGAAAAGTAAGCAGAACGGCGAGCGCCACCTAGCGTGAAAATTTTCGCTAGATGAATTAACATACCTTGAGTTTTGAATTTGCTTTTTCCGCGCCCGAAAAGTATGCTTCAAATTTTGAGATGCGATGAAGCTTTCTGCTACATAACCCAATGGCACATTTTGTTTGCTTATTTGGGTAATTTAAAATTTCCCTGTACATCAAGGAGCTTTTGACACAGAAATGTAGCTCAGTTAACTAGATTGCTCTGGTTGACAGCTTAGAGGTTATTATAGCATTATAAAGGTTATCAGAAGGTTTATCCATGATTTCTATGACAGACAGGTAAATAAGGTAATTATATATTTTTTGTCAGCTCGAGGAGCTGAGAAGTTCGAGTTTAATAAAACTTGGTACATATTCGTTTGTTTGTCACGATAGCTGGGACTGTTTTATGCAATTCTAGCGCATTTTTCAAAGCTAAACAAAAAAATAAAAATAAAATAATTATGATAATGTATAATTTCCTATAATTCTTAATTTTTGTGTATTGCGACATTTATGAAATATTATATTATATTATTATAAATATGTTAAAATAATAAGATATTATAATAGCTCAAGATTTGAAAGATTTCGATTCTTTGCCGACGACAACAAAAAAGAGACGATGACCAAATTTAAGTGCGTTAAGTTAAAGAAATTAACAAAAGCTACACATTTTTTAAATACTTATTTGTATTTAGGTTCGCGAAGTTTGCAAAACATATTTATAATTTGCAGCCCTTTCGAATTCGGGAATAAAATTAGAATAAAATCTTTTAGTAAATAAAAGTGTAGAACATAAAACAGGCTTCCATCTTATCTTATAACTAATGTGAATTAAGTATTTCGTAATCCATTATGTAATAAGTAAATTCGAATGAATTTAAGTACATACATAAATATGTAGGTATATCTTGTGTATTTCAATTGAAAATCTACATATATAAGCGCATAGGTATAAAGGCAAAAGTTAGTTTGTATTTATATTGTGAAATAGTTCATACGTACCTTTGTATTTGTATATGTTATATGCATATATGTATGTACACTCTCCGCCTTTGTCTTACATTGTAGCTTTGCTTTGCTTTGGTGGCGGCGGTGACTTCTCAAAGCGGAATGCCAAAGCCCACCACCAATAAAATAAGCGTGGGTGGGCTGCTTTCCAGCAGCATTTACCACTTTACCAGGCCTTCTTCCCCTGAGCACAAGCCGCTCCAAGCAGCTCCATCTCCATCTTTAATTCCATTCAATGGCGTCTCATGGCTCTCTGGTTGTGCCATTTACCATTTTCCTCGCGTTGCGTCTTTTTCTTCGTTTTCACCCCAAGTCTCACAGCTGCGCTACGCTGAGCTGAACTCCGCTGCGTGGCGTTGCGCTGCGCTGCTTAACATAATGAGAACTTCCTGGCGCTATCGGGGTGTTTAGCACACAAATACACTTCCACACATACATACATACATACATACATACATACATACATACATACACTCATAGACGCAGTGTATATGTATTATTCAACACACTCAGCACTCTATGGCTTTACACTGCGAGAAAATATTCCGCTAGCAAAGATTTTTATTTAATGAATTGAGATAAAAATAAAATAATTTAAAAATATCCAATTTATTCTCCAGAATGTTAAATATTATTCTAAATAGAAATTACTAAGTACATTTTCTGCTTTGACGCAATTTCGTTTTTGAACACTAACTTCATTTTTTAATTTCTGTGTAGAAAGAACTGTCACCTCACCCCGAAGTTCCGATATGCGCCGCCCCGCCCCGTCCTAGGAGAGAGACCATGATTTCCTTCCTTTTTGTGTGTGTGTGTGTGTTTGACTGACTATATGTCTGCATGTGTGTGCTGCGCCAGTTTATTTGAAAGACTGTATGAGGTTTTTATAACATGGTCTGCGCGCGACAGCCACGCCCTTTGCAGCAAGCGAGAACGTTGTTAGCGTGTTTTCGTTGGCAAAAAAATACAGAATACGGATACGCCTTTTCTTAGAAACTTTATATTTTATATGTATGCGTGTCTATAGTATGTATGTAGATGTATGGAGTATGCATGTGTAAACACAAGATTGAAATAGACGCGTCCTCACAATGTTGACTAAGAAAAGGGGAGGCGCTTTTCAGCTAGCTGGATATGCAGTTCGATATACTGAGCTCATGCTCATAAAATCGATTTCATTAATTAAACGGAGTTTAAGGAGAAGAAACCCTTTGTTACTTTGGTCTCTCTTTAGTAATTCCTAAGGTTTGATTTTGATATTAATTCTATAACGCTTGTTTTGCTTTTTGAAAAAGTATAGTCTTTACCACGAAGAATAATAATATACATAAATATGTATACATAAAATAGATTAATAAATATATTACATTTTTCATAAGCAATTTATAATGTATATAAAAATGTATTAAAGTTTCCTATAAAGTCATATAATATATATATATATATTTATATATATATGTATATGTATATATAATAAGCAGACATGGTAGCTTTGATGGGACACTCCGAGTACACTAATAATTTATCTGAAATTAAATTATCAGAATATTAAATAAATAAATGGTTATAATATAATATATATATATGGTTATAATATATAATAATATTATAATATAATAGTTAAAGTAGGGAAATATTCTTTCTTTGATATTCCGAATATTAAGCTGATTTGCAGATGACTTCTATACTTAACATATTCTAAACTGAAATTAGAATTTTATGAATTAAATTATTTTGATACAACAGCTATAGTAAGAGGATGCGCCTCTTTCCGGTAAAATAGGTGCAACAACACTAAAAAGCTATTACAGCTTTACATTTGTAAGCAAATACTTAAATAATTGTTGTGTTCAATCCATCCCAACATTATGATGGTGTTGATATGTCAAGGCTATCAGGAAAATCTCAAAGAACGCAGAAACAAAGATGCAAAATTATTTGAGTTTGTATATATTTCTTTTAAAAACTAACAACTTCAAATATTCGTAAGCCTAGCTTTTCATATGGTGGCGAAGCGAACCGAATTCCGATTTCTGAGCGAATAACCAAAGCTTTACTGTGCTCTTTTTTCGGTTTAAGCCTACTTTAGAGTAGACTTTATAAAATAGCAACTAACTTCAAGCTACAAAGATAAAATAAAGACAAACAGAAATGTGTCAACAAATGGAACTATTTCTGATTGCTTTCAATTGTATTTTATTTAATTTAAAGGCAGCCGACTGTTGATGTATTTAACTTTTTATACCCTGTGCCCATTAAAAATGGGCAAAAAAGGGTATAATAATTTTGTGCAAATGTATGTAACAGGCAGAAGGAGGCATCTCCGACCCTATAAAGTATATATATTCTTAATCAGTATCAATAGCCGAGTCGATTGAGCCATGTCCGTCTGTCTGTCCGTCTGTCCGTCTGTCTGTATGAACGCGTCGATCTCAGCAACTATAAGAGCTAGAGACACAAAATTTGGCATGAAGGTTCCTGTATACCCTCTCCAGATCGAGTTTATGTTAGATTTTCGATATCTTTCCCCCCCACCCCCGCAATTCAAAAAAACGTATTATGGCCACATTTCTCAACGTAGGCACTTCTAACTTAACACGTGCGTTAAGAATGATATATAGAAGGAACGCTGAAAGTTTCATCAAGATCGGTTTGTAAATAAGACAGATAATCAGCAATAAAATTTATTTTTCCACGGAATCGTTGAGCAGCAGGCAGCACATGTGTGCGAGCGAGACAGCGAACGACTGTGATACATGCGTCTGCTTAGCATGTGTGCTTATTTGTGCGAGCGAGATAGCGAACTACTACGACACAAGCATAAGTAAATTAAGTGTCGTAACACTCAGCTTTTGATTGAATATGTATACATATGTGAAAGCTTGCTCCTATAAGCATATAAAGAATTCATAGGCTTCTTTAATAAACACCTGCTATGTTCTTAGTTCTATTATAATCAAAACACTTAATTTAGAAAACTGCACAGGGTTTTATACTGTCGCGCGCGCTCGACTGATCCGCTTGTTTTGATTTGTGCCCGAAAATAAACTTTATCCCAATATGCTAAGCAAGAAACTGCAAACCAAAATTTAAGTCTCTGAGATTCAAGCATTCAATGCAAGGCAGTCTGGGAGAGAGGCTATTATATACATTTGCACAAAGCTATAACGCCCATTTTTAAAAGGCACAGGGCATAAATATTTTAATATTGTCTGAAACTTTTCAAATAATAGAATGCAATGCCATGTCCAGCCTCTGAAATCTGTTGAAGTCTAATTCATAAGTTTGACCTTATTGAGAAAAGAGAGCTTTTCCTATTGTCTATTATTACATATATGCTATATTCAATTATTTATTCATTTAACAAATCATTCATTTTTTAAATGAATTATTAAATTCTCTTTGGCTACAGAAAGAGCGCTTGTTGTATGTATGTTGATGTTGATGTACATGTACGCCTCTCTCATGATGACCACAGGTCAAGCATCTAAAATGCGCATGCTCGATGAGGAAGGAATTCCAACTTTGCAACTCCAGGCCGACATGGTAGTGTCATTGCTCCTTGGCGGTGTTGAGAGTTGAAATTATCAAAGCTAAGCTTGGTCGCTTGGTCGTTGGGTCGTTTGGTCGCTTGGTAGGAGGGGTGGAGTGGAGGAGCGGTTGGCTCACCCAATATATACCCGGCATCTTTAAAGTACGACACGTACATCGATTTTCATAGTCGATAAACAGAAATTGGTCAGCAATGAATTGCAGTGCTCTGATAAAGCTCTTCCTTTTCCATTTTGTGGGCCTTGTGAAGTGACCTTGGCCTGATATATTTAGACTGAGTAGAACAATTGCGAGCATAGAATAAGTTACACTTCCTTTTTATTAACGAATATCTTAGTCGAGGCAACACGAAGCCACCAATTCTCAAATAGTAAAATAAATCAATTAATAAACATTAGTATATATATACATAAATAATACAAAATATTCGCGATACAACTGCGCCAAGCTCACATCAAATACTCACACATTCATTCTTAAACATAAATTGAAGTCGAAATCGAAATCGAGTCGTCTGATTGATTAATACTTTACCTTCATTCTTTCAGTTATTGCCGTCGTTCAAATTTAGGTTATATGTAATATACATTTTTATTGGGCACTACATCCAAAAACATTCTTACTTTCGACTTATTATATCGACCTCTGAGAAATAGATAAAGTGAATAATGAATGAATGAACTAAGAAATTGATTTAATTGATTGATTAACTTAATTATACAAAGTTAAACAAGCGGATGAGTCGACAGTACTCTGTACACTGTAAATCTCTATGAATATACAAGTATTTTACACTTCAAATTTTGCATTTAGCGACGACAAATGTATAGTCTGGCAACTATTTCAATGAACATCGTTTGCCAGCTAATATTTAAACTAATTATTATAATGTTCCCAAATTCTGAGTTGCAAATTCTTTCAAATATTACAAATAGCTATAATCTTCACAACATTGTAGAGACAATCGGACAATGGAAATGTCCAATACATTATTCTTTCTTTTCCGAATAGCTTTCAGATGTGTTTTAATAGAGTATTATTCGGGCAGACTTGTAAATCGTTTTTATCGCGAATTTGACGTTTTTAGACTCTGTACTAAAAGTACATAGTCTTCTAAGTTTGACGAAAGCGATTTGTGCGTAACAGGCAGAAGGAGTCATCTCCGACCCTATAAAGTATATATATTCTTGATCAGCATCAATAGCCGAGACGATATAGCCATGTCCGTCTGTCCGTCTGTCTGTCTGTCCGTCTGTCCGTCTGTCCGTCTGTCAGTCTGTCCGTCTGTCCGTCTGTCCGTCCGTATGAACACCTAGATCTCAGAGACTATAAGAGCTAGAGCTACCAAATTTGGTGACAACACCCGTATAGTGTGCAGGCAGATCAAGTTTGTTTTAGATTTTTGCCACGCCCCCTTCCGCCCCCCGAAAATCGAAAAAAACCTATTATATGAGCTACAGACTTGCCACATTTGGCAGATTTGGTACACATCAAGTGCGCCCGCGTGCGGACGTTTTCCGAAAATTTCATCATGATCGGACCATAAACAAAGGAGATTTTAAGGAATGAATGACCTACAAATTCATGAGGGCTAAGCAGCATTACAGCAACAACAACAGCAAGACTCGCTACGGGTGCGCGGGTTCAAATCTCGCTGCTGACAATTACAAATTTGAGTTATATTTTTCAATTATTAATTAATTATTGCTATTTTATTTAAATATATATTATAAATTCTGCATAATTTGTCAGAAAGTAGCAAAATCTTAAAAAATAGAAATAACAAAATTTAGTTAGAAATTCGAATTAGTGTACATATATGTCAAATGCTAAAATTCGTGCTGCATAAGTATAGAGATTGCCTTCTTCGAACTATATGAAGTAGTGGCTTAGCTTAGAGAACATAGGATTTGCGCGCGACAGGTCTGGGGTTCGAAGCTTGCTCAGACCGCAAAAAATTTTTTAAATTTTTTTTTTGCAAATGCAGGCAATCTTTAACGTACTTGCAATTTAATAAAACCAATACATAAGCACTTGTGTTGTTCACTATTGATTGCTTTGCATTAGAGAATACTTTCTATGTATCCGCATAGTACATAGCAATGCAAAAAGAACGATGGAGAATTTTTTGAGCAAAAGAAACTTTCAAGGCGGCAATGAATGGGAAATACGAATTCAGTTATTTTAATCTTGTCGGCTTGCGGGTCGGTTTGCCGGTGGCACAGGGCGTAGAGCATTAGACTGTGAATCAAGGGATCGCGAGTTCGAGGCTCGGAAGATTCGTTTTGCTATCTGTACAATATTTTTTGAATGCGTAGATTTTGCTATTCACGATTAGTACAGAGTCTCCCACTGTCGACTGCGGTCGACTGTAGTCATACCCAACTTCAGTTGTGAATACTGATGCAAGGTACTATACTGTCGCACGCGCCTCGTTATTTATGCAGACAACCCGACAAACGGACGGATGGACAGACACATGAACATGGTTCAATCGACTCGACTGTTGATACTGATCAATAATATAAATAGATACTGTACAAGGTACAAAAACATTATTAGTTCTAACAAGTGGCTGAAAGTAGCTTGAAAATAGTGTGACAGAGCCAATAAATTATAAATATTCTTGACATGATATGCAGTCGAGACGATATAGCCATGTGCGTCTGTCCGTCTAACCAAATATAATCAAATATCGAATTGGAATGTATTTTAAATTAAAAGCTAATTGTAAGAGCAAAAACCGTTGAGTGTTGGGATCTGCGCAAACTTTTATAACGGTAGAAAAGATGTAGAAATGTAAAATTGACTCTATAAAGTTAATATCTGTTTGTTTGTTTGTATAATGTAATGTAATGTTAATTTGCTTTTATACACAGGGCACAGGGTGTCTCGAAGTCGTATCTCTCGACGAGATCGTTCTTAGTTTCTTGGATTTTATGGGAAAATCAGTGTACATTCTAAGTTTGGTGTTTCTGCCTCGCATCGCCTCTAACCTGTACCTCTTCCTACTATCTGTTGCATACATCTGTCCAAACTCATTATACCCTTGGTACAGGGTATACAAGCTTTACAACAATCGTATAATTCAAAGGTAGCTCAGGGAAATAACCTGCCCGTCCACTAGGTGATTTATATCTGGAAATTTTCTGAATTAATTCTTGGATTTCCAACAACGAATTTGTTTTAACCGAATTCATGCGATATTATTTAAAACTTACGCAAGCCTACTATACATATCTATGATAGATATTTTCACTCATTAGCTCATAAGATAGTAACGAAGAAACAAGGGTTGATCAAATTTACCCCTAAAACAAGCAGGACAAGGGTCAGAAAATTTCTTTATTTTATTATCATTTTGCACCCAAGAAATGAATTTGAATTTGTGAGAAAATTAAGTGGACAGACTGGTTTGACCGTCTTCCTTTCAAATTTGTGTAGTTCAAATGGTCAAAACTGGATTATTTTCTCACAGTTTTTGCAAAAATAAATTATATTCGTTCTAAGAAGAAGACGTGATTGGGATAGTGACAAACTCATACTCATCATGTAATCATGTAATAAATGTTAAGCTGAAAGGTGTATGACATTTCGTATTCGTATTCATTCCTCAAGTTTTCCATACCAGAGACAGAAAACAGGAACAAAACTTGTCGCGAGAGTGGGCAACGAAAAACGCGTTGAAGCTGCATGTGTTATGAAGAAGGGTGAAGAAATATCTTGAGGTAAATGTAGAAGCGGATGTGAAGATGCTGAACATCGCATCACTTCGCTGCCTGAAGAAGCAGGAAGGCAAACGCAGTATGCGAAATTGTATTCATAGCGCGTATTCATGCCGCCAATAGGCACGTGGCGTTGCGCTTAGCGGGTGCTTGCCATTGGTGAAAATTATTTACAGTGTTTTTCCACATTTTCCTTTTTGGAGGCAGAAGGCAGAAGACATATAGTACCTCCGCACTCTCTCTCTCTCTCTCTCTCTCTATCTCTCTCTATCCCTCTGTCTCTCTCTCTCTCACACTTACCCTTACTCTCTCTCCCTCCCTCTCTCACTGCCTCTCGCTCTCTCTTTGTCTCTCTCCCTCTCTTGTACACTTTCTCAAATGTGTGCTTGTCAGTAAGTCTAAGTGCTTCCTTATGTATTCGTTAGATGAAGTACAAAACTTTGACGCTATAAAATATTTAAATTAAAATTGAATAAGCGTCTTCCACACAATATATCTTCAAACTGTAAAATAAACTTAAGTAATGCTACTATCGGCTATACTACAAATTATTCTTTCCCCACATTATAGAGTTTCAAAGGGAGAAGGACTAATAGAGTTGACCAAGAGATGCCAAATTTGGTAACTATACTCTTATATTATGCATACAGATCTAAAATGTTCGCGACTTCTTAAGATTTGGCATATATTATGTGTTATATTGTCCGAAGGATTAGTCGAACACTAACGTGTACCCAGTACAGCTAACTATAATACACGTATTTTGATAATTATTACTAAATAAATACTGAAAATCGCTGTCAGAACGATACAGTCTAGTGGCAACCTCTTAAAACTAATGCAAACTTTAAACTCTCGGCTTTTTATACTCTGTACAGGGATATACAATATTAACAAGTATGCAACAAGTATGTAACGTGGAAGACCCTATAAAGGATTTTAATTCTTTTGAACGTGTCGATCTCAACAATTCTAAGACCTAGACACACAAAATTTGACAAGACCGTCCGCAGTTCAAGCTTATAACAAAACCAGTCGAAAAGGCTACAGTCGACCGCATTCGACAGTATAATACCCTGTGCAGGATTCTATATTAAAATTATGTTGATAATAGGCACTTTGATTAAAATAAAAGTAAGAACATAACAGGTGTTTAAAGAATACCCTTTTGAAACTCTCATTTTTTGCATACGAATTCTTTGCATGCTTATAGCAGCTAACTTTCACATATTTATACATATTCAATCAAAAGCTGAGTGTTACGACACTTAATTTACTTATGCCTGTGTCGCAGTAGTTCCCTATCTCGCTCGCACAAATATGCACACATGGTAAGCAGACGCATGTATCACAGTTGTTCGCTGTCTCGCTCGCACACACGTGCTGCCTGCTGCTCTACGATTCCGTGGAAAAATAAATTTTATTGCTGATTATCTGTCTTATTTACAAACCGATCTTGAAACTTTCAGCGTTCCTTCTATATATCATTCTTAACGCACCTGTTAAGTTAGAAGTGTCTACGTTGAAAAATGTGGCTATTATTCGTTTTTTTTCAAATTGCGGGGGAAGGGGGGGAGGTATCCAAAATTTAAAATAAACTTGATCTGCGTATGGTATACACCCTATAAAGTATATATATTCTTGATCAGCATCAACAGCCGAGTCGATTGAGCCATGTCCGTCTGTCTGTCTATCTGTCTGTCCGTCTGTATGAACGCGTCGATCTCAGCAACTATAAGATCTAGAGACTTCAAATTTGGCATGAAGGTTTCTCTATACCGTCCGCAGATCAAGTTTATTTCAAATTTTGGATACCTCCCCGCCTTTCCTTGCAAATCGATCAAAACTCTTTATACCCTGTTAACAGCATGCATTTCTGAACGTACACATTTCTAACTTAACAGATGTTTTAAAAATACTGTTCTGAAACACATGTGAAAGTTTCATAAAGATCGGTCCAGGAATAAAGAAGAAGTTCAGAAAAGAAAGTACATGGAAAAGACTAGAACAAACATATGGCATAATCATATGGAAATTAGTATTCATTGCATGCTTAAAGCTGCTAGCTTTTGCAAGTGAGCACATTCTCGCCGAAAAGCTGAGTTGTGTTACTTCAAATGTCATACTGCTTGCCGACAATTATATTGCAAGATTTGTAAAAAATAATAATTTATTATGATATTTGTAATATTATATTTTGCCTTTCAAGAATTGATTATTCTAATGATCATTTGCATTTTAAATATTGGCGAGCAAGTAAGACAAAGAATTCTTATGCTAAATGACAGTTTCAATCAGTATTCTTTAATCACCTGTTATGTTCTTGCTTCTATTATAATCAAAGTACTTATTATCAAAATACTTTTATTATAGAAACCTGTATAGGGTATTATACTGTCGGTTGCGGTCGACTGTAGCTTTTCCGACTGGTTGTGTATTAGACTTGGTACGTATTTGTTGGCGAGTGTGATATTGGGGAGTGGTTAGTAAATTAAAGTGATTTAAAACTCAGTTTTTGATTGATTATGTATCGATTATGAAATTTCTGATCATATTTGAGTTTTTTTTAATCATAATTGCGCTTGTTTTCTGATTATAAATGTTACTGTCGTCAAGAGAAATCGGTCTGCTAGCCGCGACACTTTTGCAAGAGTCTTTAATGGCCCGTTTTTCTAACAATAAGCGACTCTTTTTCGAGTCATATTTCTGATCAAATGCGACCCAAAATAGAAGTAATATTCATATGAAAATATTATTTAAATTTCCATAATCGTAAATTTATTCATTTGTTGACATGTGCTCATTAGTCGGTGCCATATGTCCATGCGCTTGTTTCATTTCAGCAGATAAAACATTGTCTTTAGCAATCTTCTTGTTCTTTTGCCAATCCTCTCATTTGTTGGGCTTGCATTATTTTCGATTATACAGTGCACTTCAGTATTAAAACTTTACTTGACTTCACTGCACTGCACTGAAACTGAAACGAATGAACAGAAATGTAGAACATTTGGCACAAACTTAAAATATAACCAGTCGAAAAGGCTACAGTCGACCGCATTCGACAGTATAATACCCTGTACAGGCTTCTATATTAAAATGATGTTGATAATAGGAACTTTGATTAAAATAAAAGTAAAAACATAACAGGTGTTTAAAGAATACCCTTTTGAAACTCTCATTTTTTGCATACGAATTCTTTGCATGCTTATAGCAGCTAACTTTCACATATTTATACATATTCAATCAAAAGCTGAGTGTTACGACACTTAATTTACTTATGCCTGTGTTGCAGTAGTTCCCTATCTCGCTCGCACAAATATGCACACATGGTAAGCAGACGCATGTATCACAGTCGTTCGCTGTCTCACTCGCACACATGTGCTGCCTGCTGCTCTACGATTCCGTGGAAAAATAACTTTTATTGCTGATTATCTGTCTTCTTTACAAACCGATCTGGATGAATCTTTCAGCGTTCCTTCTATATATCATTCTTAACGCACCTGTTAAGTTAGAAGTGTCTACGTTGAGTTTTCGATTTGCGGGGGAAGGGGGGAGGTATCCAAAATTTAAAATAAACTTGATCTGCGTATGGTATACAGGAACCTTGATGCCAAACTTGGTGTCTCTAGCTCTTATAGTTGCTGAGATCGACGCGTTCATACAGACGGACAGACGGACGGACAGACAGACGGACATGGCTCAATCGACTCGGCTGTTGATGCTGATCAAGAATATATATACTTTATAGGGTCGAAAGTGTGTCCTTCTGCCTGTTACAAAAATTTTTTTCACAAAGTTAATATATCCCTGTACAGGGTATAATTATTATTTTTTACAAATTTCTGCATACATTACGTTTAGACTTGCAATATAATTGTCGGCAAGCAGTATGACATTTGAAGTAACACAACTCAGTTTTTCGGCGAGAATGTGCTCACTTGCAAAAGTTAGCAGCTTTAAGCATGCAATGAATACTAATTTCCATATGATTACGCCATATGTTTGTTCTAGTCTTTTCCATGTACTTTCTTTTCTGAACTTCTTCTTTATTCCTGGACCGATCTTTATGAAACTTTCACATGTGTTTCAGAACAATATTTTTAAAACACCTGTTAAGTTAGAAATGTGTACGTTCAGAAATGCATGCTGTTAACAGGGTATAAACAGTTTTGATCGATTTGCGGGGAAAGGCGGGGAGGTATCCAAAATTTGAAATAAACTTGATCTGCGGACGGTATAGAGAAACCTTCATGCCAAATTTGAAGTCTCTAGCTCTTATAGTTGCTGAGTCGACGCGTTCATACAGACGGACAGACAGACAGACAGGCAGACAGACAGACGGACATTTTTTGCACAAAGTTAATATATCCCTGTACAGGGTATAATAAGCACAAGAACAGTTTAGAATTGGTTGATATGCCAATACGGTTGTGTCTGCATACATAAGTGTATAAGCGACTCATTATAATCACTCACATATACATTTTTATGCTCAGCACCGCAAATAATTTAATGGCCCTGCTCTTAATTTCCTCAACTCACTATTCCACCTCTCTTCCAAGAACGAACTAAGATGAGAGAGCATCATTTAAACCAAAATTCTAGAATTCTCTAGATATATTTTGATTTTGCCGACCGCCAATGTCATCTGGCAATGGCTCAGAGGGTGGAGCGATTACATATAAATCGGGTGATCTCGAGTTCGAGTCGCGGTTGATTCCTTTTGCTATGTATACGACTATAGCAAAATTAAACACCCCTGAAAGTTTCCTAAAGATCTATGTAGAAGTAAAAAAGCTATTCACAAAAGAAAGAGCATCAGCACATGAAAATGTTAATTTCGTTTGTATATATGTATATCATGTGCCAAAAGGTACAGCTTTAGAATGGTTCTGAAACTTCTTTATTCTTGTAATTTGCGTTTAATGTTGCAAATTTCGCAGATCTGCTTCGAATGTTAAATTTAAAGTCTTTAGAGTTCAGTCGGGAATGTGTCTTACTGTAATTTCAAAATGTTTGAGGAAGAGCATGAGTTGGCTTCATGTGGTTGTTGCCTTCAAGTTACTGTTATTAACTTTGTCCAAAAGAGTGTAACAGGGGTGTAATGGCGGCTTGGCAGCCATACCGGTCCGTCTGTTTGTTTGTCCCTCCGTCTGTGTCTGTATGGACACGTGTACAGACCCGAAATGATACATGTAGATTCATATTCATATATTGACCTTATATTATACACCGACCAAGTTTATTTCACATTTTGGCTACCTGCCCCGCAATTTTATATGTTCACACATATGTTTATTATTGAATTTCAAAATGCTTTTCTAAAAATGCTAGTACAGGGTATTTCAATGTCGCATGCGTTCGACTGTTGCCTCTTCGACTTGTTTTTTGTTTTCTATTTCCATTTTGCATTTTGCTAGAAAAGCCTATCTGGCTTATTTTAATTAAATAAATAATCATATTCATCTTTTCGACCTTCTCCTTTTCCATCTCCTCCCATATAAAATGAGAAACCCATTCGCGGTTGCTACGGCACGACGTGCGTAACGCATACGTATACGTAATGTGGTACAGTCGCGTCTCTGATGCTAATATTATAAAACGTGACGATGCCTTTGCGTTCCTCTCGCTTGCACTGCTGTGCCTAACCCTCCATTCGTCTTTTAAAAGTGTTGGCAAAAGTTTCGCTACGTCTCGTTTCATTTCAGAGACATAAACATATGTACATATGAAAATGCATATGTATGTTTGTATACTCTATATATACTCCATTATGTGTGAAAACAGTTTCTTTTGCATTTTCTTTACTCCTTCTTGACGTTATGACCGCATTCACTGTAACAGACTCACACACACTCGCAGCTTCGCGAGTTTTGCCTCATTATACAAAGTGTACCTACACAAAGGCATACGTAGCTGTATACATAGATGTATACATAAATGTACTACTACAGAAACACCACCACCAGCATCTTGGGGCAGATTTTGGCAAAACGGCAGCGTCAACGGCTGCCTATATTTTCGACAGCGCACTTTGATTGGTCGTTAGAATTTCGCGTGTTTCCTTCACTTCACAATCGCGACTAGAGACCAAAAGTTCCCATTAAATTGAAGATGCCACGAAGAAGATGCAGCACAACTGTGTGCGGGAGGTTTATGTGTAAATGGTATGGATATGGGCGTGGGCGTTGGCGTTGGCGTGGGGACGCTCTAACCGCTCGCATCGCGAACTTAGTGTGTATTTTTCTTTGAATCTCCTGTGAAGTTCTCCAGCTCGAGATGAAAATTAACATTTACAAGTTTTACAAGCTAGAAACTAGTGGGGTGTGGTGGCATATACTTGGCAAAGAAAACTGGAAATCACCAAAAACATTTATGTTTTATATTTTTGGCAATGAAAGTTAAGAATGTCATTAAATTAAATAAACTTCTATATCACATGAGCGAAATGAGCTTAAATACAATATTAAATAAATCAGGGACTTTCAAACTATATTTGAAAAGTTAATGCCCTTAACGAATTGACGCATGTCGGACAATATCAATGCTAGTATATTTCCTTTAGAAAGCTTAAACTTTTGATAGTGATCAAGAATATATGTATATACTTTATAGGGTCTGCCATGTCTTCATCTGCCTGTCACAATTTGTTCGCACTAAGTTAATATATCCCTGGTACATAAAACTCAGTTTGAAAGTATGCTATACATTTTGAACACTCAAAATAAAAAATCCCGCAATCCATCTTAATTGCTAATTGATAGATGGCGCCAGTGGACAGAGTCGTTTTGCTGCAACAGCGCCATCTGGTGGTGTATGCTCTCAAATTATACATAGGGTTATTTTGGCTCTTTGAATTTCAAACGGAAATTTTCTCATTATTGGGTTACACTCTTAGATATTCTATGCTGTTCATGCTTAATTCTCATTGGCTGCTGATAAGGGTAATTTTCTCTTTTTCCCCTCTCTGACAGACCTAGATAGACAGGGTTATTTTTTAATAATCCGAAAGCTCACTGCAATTGAATCATGAGGTCCAGCTATTGAGCATTTCAAACTTTCCAAAGAGTAATCGACTATAAAAACTCTTAGATAATTTGTATACCCTGTAAGGGATAATTTGAATATCCAAAACTTAAAAATTAACTTGATCTGCCTGCACATGAAAAAAGTCTAGACATAGAATATAGTGCTTCTAGCTCTTACCATTTCTCTCATTTGTATACCCTGTTTTGTTTAAACGGGTGGAGAATCGGATTTATAATGGTTCAAATTGATTTCGGTCTATCCTACATTATGGTCCAACATTCTTTCATAGTTGATTAACGTGTCCTTCAGTTCATCGCAAGAACTTAACGCAAGGGAAGAATATTTTGTAGCCTGCATAAAATGGTTATTTACACAAAACCTTAGATGAATTTTATTGGTATTTTTTTTTTTTTTTTTTGTAAAGTTAAGTTTATTGATAAAATGCTCAATCATCGTTAAGAAAAAATAAATTGGGAGGAAATTGAGGCGACCATGGAAAATGGGCCACCGAAAAAAGATGTGAGCCTTAAAAAGGAATTGTTCGTTCGTTCAAACGCGATTACGAATACCGACGCCCCCAAAATAGACCTATACCAGAAAACGTCCAATTGAACTAGAGGCACATTTTTCAAACAAGCAGAGAGGCAAAAACGGAAAAGAAGAAATGTGACTAAGAAATCTCTTTCGTTTCTATGTTTTCTGTGTTATATCCTCTACTCTGGCTTGTCATACTTGCTTTGTCGGACTCTATTCAGCAAGTTTTCCTGGTTTCTGTATGACTCTAAACAGGAGTGTATTTTAATAAGGAAAATAAATCAAATGTCAACGTGCTTAGGTAATTTATTGTTATATTGTTTTATACTTTTGTTTTGTTTAATACTATTATTTTTTTTTGTATGATGACCGACTCTCAGAATTGTTCACAGTATTTTCAATTTCTTTCCCAATCCTCCTGAATATCGAAAGTCAGTAGCGAGAGTACCTTCTAATTTGGGAGTTGGAAATAAATATCTGCATATGATATGCAGCAGCCTAAACTTCAAATTTCATGTTCATGCAGACTGTCAGACAGAAATATCGGTCGCACACCTTCAGGTCGCATCGAATTGTTAGATTGAACCTTGAAGAATTCCAAACACGTATTTAGATGATATTTACAAAAATTAAGAGATTAAGCATACTTGGACCATTGAAGAATAGCCACTATGAATTAATATTGCATAATTTTAATATTCATTTTACAAATTACTAATTTTAGAAATAGTACAATCACTATCGGATCAGAAAAACAGAAGCCATTCAGCGATCTGTCTTACTTACATACACACATATGTATGTAGAGTGAAGCTAAAGAAGAAGACCCGTTTTCCGACCATCGACTGTAATCACAGTAACTGTAATCGAAACCGAAACCGTTAACCAGTATGTACAGATTGAAATCGGTAACTGTAACCCTCATTATACAGAACCCGAAAAAGCTCAAATCTTAAAAACAATATAACCGTTTACGAACCAATCCTATCAACCAGAATCCAAGTAATAAAAAAATCAATTAATGTAACAAATACATACATGTATGAGCTATTCTTTGGTATTATTATATATCAAATGCTTGCATGCACATCTCAATTAAGCATTTAAATAATACTTATAACTGTGCTATTTATACCCTAATGTAAATTTCTAAATTAAATTGCACTTAATAATTTATGTAATTGCAAATCATAATATTTGTACTACTATTACTATTACTGTTACTTTTTCCTTTCTCTTCTATATTGTTTCATGTATTTATGATATTTATAAAATGTATTTTTTTAACCGATAACCGAAATTCAAGGGGCCGCCTTACCCGAAACCAATACTGGTCCGTAAATTCATATCGGTCTGAGTTCCCAGGCCAAGAATTGATTAACTCAATGTATAGTCAGTTGAGTGGTAATTTCTAGTCTTTGGTGCCAAATCACAATTCTGGGCCTCTTCTACAATTCGTGCTAATAAAGAAGAGGACTAATGCTAAACTTAAAGATACCCTACAGTTATTCTGGCGATTCGCAACCTTTTTATTTTACTTAGGGAAGTAGAAGGCAAGTAAATGAAAACTTAAACTTAATCAGCTAATATATTAGTATATTACTGATATGCAAATTTAACAGAGCTTGCTCAATAAGGTATTACTTTATTTCTTTATTTCTTACCCACTTTTAATGGGCGCGGTGTATAGAAAGCGGACTAAAAATTCTGCATAAATAAGAAAATCAACCACCGACAACCGCCCGTCCAGTACAATTCGCATCGAAAGGAATGAGAAATTCGGCATCCTTTTGCCATCCCATTCCAAGCATCCACTTGTCAGGACTCTACCAAGAACGGTCGTCAATGGTTCGGAGTTGACTTCAGCTCTCCAAACCATCCAGTCGAACTGAGTCTAAACGAGTCGAGTTTTGGCGTCGACAGCCCAAGAAGCTAACGAGGCCAGCTTTCAAACCAAAGAAATGAAAAAAATGCTGTTTCGCTGGTCTTACGGCCGAACGCCAACATGAAGTATCTCCGGACGTGGAGGAAAGGTTAGGACAGGGGTGCAGTAAAAGATAGAAGAGCGGGGTCTGGGGCAATCAGAGCTGGGCAGTGTTTTCTTGTTGTTGTCGTCGTCATCGTCTTCGTCTTCGTTGTCGTCGTCGTCGTCGTCGTCGTCATCATCATCAATATTTGAATTTAAAATTTCTTATTTTGGCAAAACACGCGCCATATTTATTTCTTTTGATTTTTCTCGCTTCTCCCTTGTCGCCTTATTCTGTGCGTTTTTCGAATGGTCGGTCGACAGGGCTTTGTGTCCTGCGTCCTGCGCAAACCGACCACCACCACCAACACCACCACCACCACGTTTTGTTTTATTACGCAAGCATTTTCCACCATTAATAGCCGCGAGGCATTAAATTTTTAAATCACCCGCGTGCGGGAACGATGGGTGTGTGGGTGTTGAGGGGTCGGGGCAATGACTGGAGATGGCGATGGCAATGGCAATGGCGATGGAGATGGCAATGGAGATGGAGATGCTGATGTTGATGGTAGGGGCTTAGCTATGAGCAGGAGTGTTGGAGAAGTGGCGGACAAGAATCCACGGTAATGGTGTAACAAGTACAGTCGCGCAAGAAAAAACTAAACTTTATGTTCGTCACTTTTAGAAAAGAAAACGGAACACAAGGTATTTCTGACTAGGCAATCCCAGTTATTTTTTGGGTCAGTACCCACAACATTATTTGAATGAAATACAAGTTAAATAAATGAGCAATAAGCAATAAGAAATATACATAATAAATACTACATGCAATTACTTAAATTAAACTTAATGTCGAAAGTATTTTAAAGTACAGTATCATTTACTTACTAATACTTTGAAAGAACTTACTTTAATATATCTATACATTTAAACACATTCTTGAATTATGTAACATATGATTCAAGAACGTATAACGTATATATAAAGAGTATATAATTTCAAAGCCACGGCTTAGCATCGGGTCAAAGGAAGAAGATGGAGAGAACAAGGAATGTGAATACGAATGCATTATAGGGTATTTAAGTGCCTGGGCACTGAGTATCTCGTAGTCGAGCGTTGTTTGTATTAACTAATCACTGAGAAAGATACCTTAGTTCCAAATATTCATTTCATGATACGCGAATGTTCGCATTCTACTCATGTCCTCGTAAATGAATTCCTTCTATTAGTGGACCGGTGATCCACATAGAAGATTTTCGTGCCTTAATAAATAATTATGCATATATGGTAATCAGTATCAGTGATGGGCCAGGTATCACGCCACCCTCCAAGACAAGGAGGCGCACGATGACGAGAACACGGATGAATACAAATAACCCTTGAACTTAAAGGAAGTAAAAGGATTGCGCAGCGATTAGAAGAAGCTAAGCAATATTTTCTTTGGGTTGGAACTGGACTGTTTGGACTATACACGAATATAAAACGTGATGAGTGCAAAATCAACAGCAGCTGCAACTGCCTCGTTGCTGGTGACCCGACTGGACATTTTTGGCCGACTGGGCGACCAAAGGGGCACACCTTGAAAACTGGTTTTCTCACGCATCCCTTCGGTAGCTATCATCGACAGACGCAGGAGCCGGGTCAGGAATATTTAGAGGCAGAAGCTGCCGCAGCAAGTATTCAAATTTATTTGTTGTATTGTTAAGACTCAGCGGACACTTGGGAAGTAACTAGTTGCAGTTAGGGGGTTGGGACAGAAGTTATACTTTCTCTCCCCTGCTTAGGTCAGTTGCAGGGCAACACATTCATTTGCATACCGTTCGGCCTTCACTGCAAGGATCAGGGACGAGGCCGAGGCCGAGGCCGTGGCCGTGGCCGTGGCAATGGTCTAGCTGCCGAGCTGTCGAATGAACTAAACTGGTCAAACCGGTCGGGTCACAGCTTTGGCAAATCCCATATATGATTACACATACATAATAACGAACGTACGTGCATACATATATGTGTATATGTACATATGCTGTATGCTGTATGCTGTCCAGTATGATGTTGCCCAAAGGCATCCACACTTCATAGCCCTTTTGGCACTCGTATGCTTTATTGTTGCGATTGCCCATCCATCCTCGTAGTATTATACACTTGCGAGAGTGGGACAGCGACAGCAACAACGACAACGCAACGACAACGACAACGACAACAGCAGCCATAGATATATTCAATATTCTCATATGTGAGTGTATGCTTGTAACATACAAGGTCGCTCGCTTGCTGTGAATATAAAAGTGAATGCATTTGAAACCAGCACAAACAGTATGTAAACATTTTAAGCTCCGGCCGAATCATTTTAAGTTCAACATCGAAGCCAAACATATGTGAAGAGCTGAATTGTCGAAGTAATAAAATGAAACGGGAATTTCTTAAATATTTCAATATTTCAATATTTCAATTTAACCATATTTGCAAATATTATATTTTATAAAAATACATCGATAAAATAGTTTCGTGACTCCTAATTCTTGAAGTGTCGTGTGCGAATTTTACAAATGCAAAATAAACAGATACAAGTATATGTATATATATATGTACATATGTATAGAGTATCGTTTAACATAATTCATATCGGATCGAGTCTGATTAAATATAACATTTAAAAAAAAAGACGTCGGGAACCATTTCTCTTGGATTTACCAATCAGTTTGTGTCTTGGTGGCTTCGAAAATAATTCAAAGCTTATAAATTCGATTAATAGATGACTTTGAAAACTATTTATTGAAAAAAAACATTAATGAACTTTGCTTTTTTAATAAATTTATTAACGTTTCTGTAACCTGTTTCATCTATCAATTTATTTTTATTTCGGATACCTTAGTGAACTATTTGTTAATAATCTCTTATTATCTCTTCTTATATATGTACATATGTAACTATACATAATACATATGTAACCATACATAAATAATTATAATAACTGTGCAAAATTTGTATTCATCAAAATCTACTTGCAAGAAAATTCTACCATTTTCATTTTTATAGATCGATTTTTCTCTATACTAAGTACTGTAAGTATAGTATTCGAGAAGCAAGGCCGACGATTGCCTTGCCTTTTTGTTTTTGATTTTGTTTTTGTTTGTTCTTTTTCTGGCCCCTTTTAAAATTGCCAAAGTCTTTTGCACGAAGAGGGTGGACACAGATCTAAACACACAGTTCCACAGTTGTATTGGATTGTATGTGTATGTGACTGTGTGAGTGGGTAAGTGTGTATGTGTTCGCTCGGCCAACCATCTTGTTTCTTCCAGAGTACGAATACTTACTCACCACCACCAAAAAAAGTAGCAGCCATTCCAATGCCAGAGCCAAGGCCATGGTCCGACTTCGACTACGAGTCCGAGTCCGAGAACTGCGCACGGCCATTCGGTCGTTTCTCAATGCAGCAAAAACAATAGAGTGTGGGTGTGGGTGAGGAAGAGAAAGAGGAGGAGGAAGAGGATGAGGGAGTGAGAGAGGGTAACACGGGCAGAAGCAACAGCGGGGATGCTTAACAGAGGACGGAGCGGTGTTGATGTTGCTCTTCTTGGTGGCCGAACAACATCAGCAATGATAACGGTGAGCAACCCAAGCTCAATTTGAACGTTTTGTGTTTGTAATAATGTTATATTGCATTAAAGTAAAAACAATCGATTAATGTACGCATCAATGTTAGGTGATAAGAAATTTTTTAATAAGAAATGTTGATACGCTGAATGTTTGATCTCCAATTATGACGCAGTGTTTAAATAATGAGAATTAATTTAAACGCATTGGTACAATTATTGCATTTAAAATGTTAATGCAAATGGTAAATGGTAATGGTTTCATATTCTCGAACTCGCACAATCTAGAATCTGCCTTTGTGTTCGTATTACTAAACTATGTATTTGTTCTGGGGGTTGGTGGCAAGGTAAGTTAAAATTACAAAGCATAAAGGATGTCCCACTAATGCTCGGAGAATCTTGTTTTGGGCCATCCATAAAAGCGCAATATGGCTGACAACAGCGGACATCAACATGTTTAGTGTTAGTACGCTTGATACTATTATTTAGTTTATTATTTTAAGCTTAAAATGACTATTGTAAAATAGAAAAGAAATAAATTGATTTATCTACTTTAATAATAATAAATTTACTATCTATTATGTGGGCGATACCCAGGTCATGACATAAAAGTGGGACATCAATTTGCTGAATGCACCCTAAATACCCTAAAGATATTGACGCCACATTAAAGTCAAGTTTGTGACTTCCTGTCCGTATACGACCCTAAGCACATGACAATTGGGTAGTGTAGCTTAATGCGAATGTATGCAACAAGCAAGGATGTTCATACATCTCTACCCAACTCTACTTAGCTCCATCTGTACACCTTACTGGAAACTATAGAGTTTTTTTTAAACAAACCCGCAGCTTAGCTTACTTTCTGTTTTATTTGATTACACTTTTGGGTATATTAGTTAATAAAAACTACTACAAAGATACTTTTTATCAGCAATTAATGCCTTAGCTTTAGTAATGATCTGATTTATTTCTTTTTTTGCTCTGGTGTATAATCGGTGATCACAACAACAAAACACTATTCACAGTACAACAACTTATAAAGTATATCCCAGCTCCTTGGGAAGGGGAAGGTATCCAAAATGTATAAGAAGCCTGATCAGCGTATGGTACACAGGAAGCTTTATGCCAAATTTGGTGTCTCTAGCTTGTTGCTAATTGCTGAGATCGACGCGTTCATACAAACGGACAGATGGTCGGACGGACAGACATACGCACATGAATCAATCGATTCAGCTGTTGATATTGAACAAGTATATGCATTTTATAGAGTTTGCCACGCTTTCTTCTGCGACACTACGCTTTACATAATGGCACTAACTGATATGTATATCCTTTTACAGGGTATATAAGTATATGAAATTGTTGTTGCTGAGATCGAAGCATACGCAAAGAAGACAGAAAACAATAAATAAAATAAATTTAACTGATATTCCTTACGGAATTTGGCGCGCTTGGAGTCATTTAAGTTAAGCTAAAGCTGCTGACGTTAAACAAATATATAAAAAGAATGGGACTTCGAGTGGGCTTAACAATAAGATATTTCTATTAATAAAGAATCAGTTATCATATTTTGCGGCCGCTTGACTGAGCCAATGTTCGGTGGTTAAATGGGTAACTTATATACTTATATGGTGTGGTGGTATTCTGATCCGATTTGCTAGCTCAGTGGGCAGTACCACATCAGCACATGTAGCCCATGTTGCTTGTTTCACACCCAATAATAATAATATTTTAAATGCATATTTCCAGAAGCCAAGATGAATATGAAATGAATTAAAAGCACAAATGTCGATGTGTTGCAATTAATTTTCACATGTTTAATGGAAGAATTATCATGCGTGTTTACTTAGTTATCTTAACATTGACAATAATAAGTAGAATTTGTAAGATTTAAGTATTATATTACATACACTTGCTTGATTGCATTTAATACAGTTTGCAGCGTACAAGTTACAATAAGTAAGTATATATTGAGCTGCTGTTGGGTCATCTCTCTGTCTTCTCCATTATACAAATAGTCCAGGATTAGGATTCTTGTCTTATGCATTACACATTGTAATTTGAATGCAGCTATGCGATTTTCGTAGCAATCTGGTTAAATCTGATATTTAGATTGGCATTATGTAATTCTGAATTCTCCTCTGCTCAAATATATCTACGATAATAGTCTGCAATAGCAATTATTATTATTATTATTATTCGGAGAATTCCCGAATGCTCGGATAATGCTTTGAGATGCAGAGACTAGCATTTAAATCAAATGCAGATACACTAAGTGACGCATATAGTCGGGTATATAGATTAGCTCGTTTATTTGTTCACAAAGAAAGCCGGATTTGGTGACAGATTTGGTGGCATCGCAATCATGTTACCACTGCCGCCCCCTCCCAGTTGCTGTTGTTGTTGCTGGCTCCTCGTATTCGTTGCATACAGCTGTTGTTGAAAACTATGATATTGTTGTGCATACTTAAGATCATTCGATGACGGGCCAACAAAGTTGACACCAACTCCTCCACCCCCAGGACCGCCACTGTTGCCACCAGTAGGTATAAGGTTACTGTTATTGGGGCCACCCATTACAGGATGACCTTGACTCGCTGACGGGCCTTGCATGCCAACATTTCCTCCAATTTGTGATTGGCACATACTAGCGGGCATTGGCTTATGATGCGGAGGCTTACCATGGCCTTGTTGTTGCTGTTGTTGTTGTTGGGATGCAGGAAACATAGCTGGAGCACCTGGACCATTGCTGAATATTACTGTCTGATCGTTACAGTCCAATCCATCTGGATTGACCGAAAACTGTCCTTGCTGTCGATTGACTATGTTGCCACCATTCCCTGGCGCTGGCATTCGAGCACCTACCATTCCACCGTGCTGCCGCATCCCGTGCGGCCGCATACCTCGTATAATTGGTGCTTGTCCTAGATGACCCGGCAGCCCACTGCCCACAACAACACCATCATCATCGAGACCAGGCAGTTGATTGCAGTTCTGAAAAAGTTCATACCAATGCCGTTGCTGTTTCCATTGGGATTGTTAATCATTTTGTTGTTGCCCTGTTGTTGTTGCTGCTGCTCATTGGGTGAGTTCATGGTCATGGGACCAGCTCCAATCATCATTGGCCCCACATCGTTGCTAAGCGCGTGTCCAACTGGTGGGCCTACGCCTCCACCAGCCATCTGTGGATTAGCATAGCGCTGCAGGAACTCCAAGCTCGGGGGCATACGCACATTATTTCCGTTGTTGTTGGCGTTATTATTAGCGTTGTTGTTGTTATGTGGTCGAACCGGCATATATTGTATTGTGTTGGGCGTACTAGCCTTTACTTGGATATTTGGATTAAAATTGGGGCCAAAATTAACAGGCATGCGACCCATCATCCGAGTACCAGGTGGTAATATACCATGAAATCCTGGACCAGGCACTGCCCCAGATCCATCACGCACTACGCCATTAGGACCAGTTGTGTTAAAGCTACACATCTTGGGACTCATCATGCGCTGGCCCATCGAGTTGATCAATGGATTTCCAGAATGACAATTGTTATTCGAATTGCCGACGACGCTTGTGTGATTCATATGATCAATTTCCGTTGGATCTAAGGTTGGCATCATTCCACCATGCTCCATGTTAATGTCCGACGGTCCCATCATATTCATCCCGCCGGCGGGACTGCCTACACTAGACACACAGCTAGTCAACTGCTGTGACATCTGTGCCAACGACGATATTGGATCAAAGTTTTGCGACATCTTATTCTGAGCTGGTCGGTTGCTGTTGCTGTTCGGATTAAGCGGCATATTGTCGGAGCGGCGAGCGAATTGTACTGGTGGACCACAGCTCTGGCGCTGAATAAAACATAAAATAATTATAAATTAAATTGAAGTCGAATAAACAAAATTAATGTTCGCGAAAATTTACATTTACTTCCAGAGAATTATTGCCATTGGGTCCTTTGTATGCATTCATCGCATTGCTTGGATTTCCTTGTAAATGTCCATGTCCATGTGCATTGAAATTAAGCCCTGGACTGGATGGTGGAAATCGTGAGTCCATATTGTTAGGCTCGACCATATGATTTCCCGAATTCAGATTCGCAATACCATTGCCGGGAGAACGAGTCCTCTGTGGACTAGGTCGTGTGCCTTTTGAATCACCTGAAGATATTGTATATTATTTACTTCAATATTGTTATTAAGCGGTTAGATTGTTTTATTTTCTCTTTCTATTTCCTTACCATTGGTAATTTCTATTTTTAATTGTAGTCAGTATTCATTTGTTACAAAAACATTACTTTTATTTTCCCAAAAAACAAAATACAAGGCTACAGTCGACTGTGATATTGATTGCAATGGATGCACTACATCAAAGGTTACCTAAGTTACCCGACTACCAAGGCTAAGTTATCAATCTGCCTTCATCTCGTTTTGTTTCGATTCGCGGGAATGTTTCAATTTAACAAATATTTTAGTAGGTGCACTATCTGAGATCTAGATGAACAGATAGATGGACATGGTTCTATCGACTTCACTATTGATTCTGATCCAATAATATTTAAAATTTGTAGGGTCGGAAATGCGTTCTTCCGTCTGTAACATATATGGCCACTTAGTTGATGTATCCTTATACGTTTTGGCTACAAGCTTTAAAAGGCTTAATCCCAATTTTCCACCAGATAACCACGTGTAAATAAAAGAAGTGTAATAATTACCAGTATTTGGCGTTTGGTTAAACGATTCTAGTTCCTTGGGGGAGAGATGGGATAGCGGCGTTGTTGGATTACTGTTTAGATGGTGACTCAATACATTTGAGGAATTGTTAGCACTTCGATGTCGACTTGATGGCGATCCAGCATCTGTTTGGAAACAGTTTTTGGATGCGGCAGTCGTGGATGCACCTGTCGATGAGTTTGTTGAAGGCAATTCCATGCTTGGTGAATTGGATGGCAATCCAAGAGCTCCAGCGGTACGGGGTGAAGGCAGGGAGAGATTGTTTGGACTTGACGGATTTGGCGATTGCGTTGCGATTGGTACTGAAGCCGATCGTTGCGTGGGATGATAGGGAGGCGGTGGTCCTTGAACATTGTTACGCATTGCCGGATTTGTTGGGTTAACAATAGGGCCAGAGGACCCGCTAGAACCTGCAGCAATAGGCGGCTGCTGACCACCTGACCCTGAACCAGGCCCTGGTATACCAGAAGGACGGCAGGTCGCTTTACCACCTTTCAAACGCTCTTCGAAAAATTGTTGCTGGATCTTAGTCCATTCCATTTGCGTCATACCACCTTGAGGCATGGGTATGCTCTCCCCTTTGTCTCCGGCACCTGTCCCAACTCCGACTCCCATCATGCCGCAGTTTGTGCTGCCAAAGGGTCCCATAATTTCAGGCGAATTAACCAACAAATTGGAATTCTGTGGAGGAACATTTGGAGCACCAGGACATTGCATGCCGACATTCATATTAATATTCAACACGCCAGCTCCATGTCCTGATCCAGGACCTCCCCCTCCTGTTGTGGTTGCTGTTGCCGTTGCCGTTGTTGACCCACATGACAAACTACTTTTTGGACCACTATTGCACGAGATAGCCGCTCCGATTTCACTAATGACATCGGCTGGTAGTGGCATTGGCATTAGGACATCCTCTCCTCCCAACTGAACCGGTATGTGATCAGACTTCTGCGAAGCTTGCATCTGCATCTGTTGCATCTGTCGCATTTGGGCATTCGATGCGCCTGGCATGTTCATCATTATGTTTGCCATTGCCGAGTCATTGGGTAGCTTATCGTTCTCCGGAAATAAAAATTGATTCATTTTTTTTATTTTTGCCAATTGCTCCTCCCGATGCTGGCGCTGCTGCGGGGTTAAATTCTCATCCGGCACCTTGACACCCTGCAGTGATATTATATTGTTGTCAGTGCTTAGATCATTGGTGCACTTCCCCAATCCGCTGACAACGCTATCGACACCTTCCATTAGCTTTAAACCCTGCGATTCATTGGCCGCTTGAGCGACATCGAGATTATTTCGATTAACGTTGACGCTGGTATTAACGTTACCCGTCTCCCAGCACATCAGATCGCTCTCATTCACAAGAGAATCAGCTGGTGATGTTTCAGCAAAAGTATTTCCCTTGTTATCAGTTTGGGTATTAAACACCGTCTTAACTCCACCTCCGGCGACCAGTTTCTGGGGCGGTTGAAGCATTTTTGTAAGATTTGGGTTTGGATTTAGGTTACTCGAATTTATGTTCGAATTAGCATTAAGGTTCTGCCACGCCTGACCTCCAACGCCAGGTCCAGGCATGTTGCAAATACCCAAACCAAGAGAGTTTTGTCGCTGCAGCTTATTCATTTTCATTGGATTCTTTATAAAGAAATCTTCAAGAAAGCTTTTTGTAGCCGGCTGTGTGCAATGGTAAGCAATAATTGTCTGAAACTGTCCGCTCAGCACCGCCTCGGCCCCCTTGTTAGCCAGCTGTGTTGAGAAGACAAATATGTGATTTTGCTGCTGCATATAATCCAAACAGTTGCCCACGCTATTATTGCCCATAAAATTGGTTGAGCTGCCAGCCGTACCAAGAGATACTCCGAGACCAGGACCAGGACCCGCTCCCGACCCTGGCCCCGCCCCTGACGTGCTACCAATCACATTAGAAGAATTTGAGGACGTTGTTTCGCTTATTCGTTCGGTATCCATTGATGCATTGCAGCTAACAATATCATCACAACTGAGCCCCAAAACTGACGGCGGCTTATCGGTGCTATTTGAATTTATCTCCATTTTTACTAGAGGTATATCAAAAAAGAAATTTTGATTAACTTAGGTATTATAGAAGTAAATCTTATAAGTTCATACCCGGGGTATCTGATCGATCCGGGACATTACTACCAGATGGACCAATTGAACCAATCGAGCCAAATCCCACTGGCGACATATTTGGGGAAAATGTCTCTTCTTTCTTCATATTCACTAAACTGCCCATAATATCGGAGGCTTCCTCTTTAACAGCAGTTACCACAGCAGCACCACCGCCAACCGAGCCGACTTTACTGCCACTACCATTGCCACTGCCAGGTCCGCTGCTGGCGACAGCTCCACTGTTTTGACTAACTTTGTCCAACCCTGCATTCCCAGACATTGTCATCTGCGTCGTTGCTGTCGTTGACTTGGCTATTAATAGAGAATGTATTAAAATTCATTTCAAGTATTCCATTAATGTAAGCTTCTAGAGCTCCTTTTTTTAAGTCAAACTCTCGATCAGACGACCAAAAGGACTTGATTTAATAAATGTTTCTGTCCTTTTTTAGGTATGAACCGAGTTATCATAACAAAGTGAATACGTAAGAATGAAGCGTAAACATTTGTTAAGGTGAATATTACCTTTTTCTAAAATTAGAAATTTAATTTTTAACCGAACCCCAATTACAACACTTTTAAATAGTGTTCCTTTCATAAAGTAACACACTGGCTAGCTAGTCTTTGTGATAATGTATATTTATGTATAATTTGATAGCAACTAGCCTCCCATAAAGGTTTGAAGTTGAACGTGTTCTACTAAAACCCTAGTTAATAAACCTAGAGTAAAGACGACGAAATTGATTGTAATATTACCGTTCTCTTCCTTAATGTTAATTTTCTTTTTCTTTAGGAGCTCCTCTTGATGTAAATCACTGTCCACGATTTGGGCGAGACAAGCGGAAATATTACTGCTATTGCTGTTGGTGTTCGAGTGATCGCTTCCATTGTGGACTTTCGGTGGAGAATTGATACTACTTGTCGAATTTTGCCTTAGAGCACTGGCAACTGTTCCTACCACAGTTCCGGATCCAGTTTCTGCAGGTCCAGAAGCACTAACACTGCTGCCGCAACTTGCAGTGTTAGCAGAGTTGTTGTTATTATTGTTGCTGATATTGTTATTTGTGTTTTGGGTTTTTGAGTTTTGGTTTTTGGTATTGCCGCTGATCTCATCTGACATGGTTTGGACTTGGTTACTTGCGTTTTCTGCAAATCAGAGCAACATTATATTGCTTACACAAATAAAGACATGACTTCTTACCTGGCGATAGATTGGAAAACGGTTCGCTTTTTACCTGTACCTTAACCGCTTTCAAGCTCTCAATGCTCTCAATTGTTGTTGTTGTTGCCCCTGCATCAGCGCTTGTTGGAGATTGGCTAACGCCTCCTGTTGTTGTGGACAGCATTCTTAACTAACCTACATAGAACGCAAGTGTCTGTTCTGGCTACACGCTCGCGTTTACTGCCTGGCTATGTGGATTCGGATCACAATGTTGAGGTTTTATCCATACTCTTAGTTGAGCCTTTCAGCTCCTACTTCACTATATATACACTACACTCACTTCCTTATTCTATATATAGTTTTCACTTAAATATAAGCATTCAAAAACATATCCTAGTAATAAATTCTGATTACACCAACACTATTCAATTGCACATACGCACACATGGTTATATGTATATATGCATTTGTGTATAAACACTTACACTCAAACAAAAACAACTAAAAAATTCTGTATACATACAAAACACACACACAATTAAAGAAATGGCAAAATTAGCGAAAAACGCCAATGGTATCAATGATGTACAGCGAGGCTGTTTTTCATATTGTATTCACGTAGATTAAACCTCAGATAATGTATAAAATTCTATGTATAAATTTTTTCCTAATTTCAATTGTAAATACAAATCGCTGAGCCACTTGGCATGGTCCTCTATAAAATTTACAGTATGTATAAGAAAATACTAAAACTACTATTTCGGTATTAGTGGGACCTTACAATCGCATAGACAAGTATGCAGTAACGAGTCATAGTCTTAAAAATAATAAGGATACTGCATAAAAGTCACTGATATTTAGCAAGTATTAAAAACTTTTAAGTAAATAAATGAAAATTAAATTTAAAACTTGGGGAAATGCTAATAAATTATTAAGTATCAGAATAGCACATTATATGAATAATAGCCGATTAGTCGTCGAAATAATGTTATTTTTCTTTTCTTTTCAATGCTTCCAAACAGCTCATGTAAAGAAAGAAACTGAGCGCAGAATTAAAATTTTATATAGATATGGAGAAAATCATGGCAAACAAAACATTGCATATCATTACTACAACATTTAATTTCATTAGTTTTAATGTAATCAAAACAAGACTGTTTACAGCCCTCTGTTATGTTAATAGCTGTTAAGGCTTTTAACCATTACACATTTCATCGTCAGAAGTAAAAATAAACAGATAAATTAAAACAAAACTTATACGTCATGGAAAATTAACATCTCTCCAGTATCAAGTTTATACATATGTACTTGCTCCGTTTTTTTCAATGTTTCTACTACTACTTATTATGATATAAATATATGAATAAATAAATTTGAGTGCAATGCTTTTCCACTCTAACATACTTGACTACACAAACATTCCTATAAGAATGTAAAATATAAACTACACATATCCAATATTATATAGAGAAAAAAAAGCAACCGATCAATCTCTTAATTGATGTGCCAACTCTCTAGCAATTGTGCCATTCAAAATAGAAATCGACGGTCGGCAAAAGCTTCTCTTTCATTTTACAAGTTAAATTTTTATTTTTAATGATTCTCCTTGAATATACACACATAGCTCAGTCTTATAAGTGAGGGGAATAGAGAGCGAAGGGAACGGAGAGCAGTGCTGTGTTTCTGAGTTCGTATTCTCCGTTACACTTTGCGATTGCTCCTTTTCAATAATTAACAAACATAAATAGTATTAATTTGGCTTTATGTAACGCCAATGTAATATCCAAAGACAATAGCATTATATGTCACAGGCATAGAATTCTTCTGCCATATAAAGCATCTAAATCAAACACGGCGTCCCTTCCCATCCCCTGCTCATCAGTTGTTGTTGGCTAAAAATATTAGACTTCTTTTGACGATATTTAGAATTATATTAGATAAGGTATCGGGCAAACCAAAAAAACCAATTCCATGATATTAATTTGGATTTATTTTATTCATTATTGCATTTACTTTATTTTACATACTTATAATTTGAACAGGTCTATGTATGTCTCTCTTGCTTTTTAAATTTTCACATTAGTGTATATAGATTTAAGTATGCTCATGTTATGTCCTCTACAATTGTACCTCATTTAAACTAAATTCACTAGCATTACTTCTTCATTTACAATTAAAAATATAAGCATATACACATACATATACATATACATATACATATACATATACATATACATATACATATACATATACATATACATATACATATACATATACATATACATATACATATACATATACATATACATATACATATACATATACATATACATATACATATACATATACATATACATATACATATACATATACATATACATATACATATACATATACATATACATATACATATACATATACATATACATATACATATACATATACATATACATATACATATACATATACATATACATATACATATACATATACATATACATATACATATACATATACATATACATATACATATACATATACATATACATATACATATACATATACATATACATATACATATACATATACATATACATATACATATACATATACATATACATATACATATACATATACATATACATATACATATACATATACATATACATATACATATACATATACATATACATATACATATACATATACATATACATATACATATACATATACATATACATATACATATACATATACATATACATATACATATACATATACATATACTATATACATATACATATACATATACATATACATATACATATACATATACATATACATATACATATACATATACATATACATATACATATACATATACATATACATATACATATACATATACATATACATATACATATACATATACATATACATATACATATACATATACATATACATATACATATACATATACATATACATATACATATACATATACATATACATATACATATACATATACATATACATATACATATACATATACATATACATATACATATACATATACATATACATATACATATACATATACATATACATATACATATACATATACATATACATATACATATACATATACATATACATATACATATACATATACATATACATATACATATACATATACATATACATATACATATACATATACATATACATATACATATACATATACATATACATATACATATACATATACATATACATATACATATACATATACATATACATATACATATACATATACATATACATATACATATACATATACATATACATATACATATACATATACATATACATATACATATACATATACATATACATATACATATACATATACATATACATATACATATACATATACATATACATATACATATACATATACATATACATATACATATACATATACATATACATATACATATACATATACATATACATATACATATACATATACATATACATATACATATACATATACATATACATATACTTATACATATACATATACATATACATATACATATACATATACATATACATATACATATACATATACATATACATATACATATACATATACATATACATATACATATACATATACATATACATATACATATACATATACATATACATATACATATACATATACATATACATATACATATACATATACATATACATATACATATACATATACATATACATATACATATACATATACATATACATATACATATACATATACATATACATATACATATACATATACATATACATATACATATACATATACATATACATATACATATACATATACATATACATATACATATACATATACATATACATATACATATACATATACATATACATATACATATACATATACATATACATATACATATACATATACATATACATATACATATACATATACATATACATATACATATACATATACATATACATATACATATACATATACATATACATATACATATACATATACATATACATATACATATACATATACATATACATATACATATACATATACATATACATATACATATACATATACATATACATATACATATACATATACATATACATATACATATACATATACATATACATATACATATACATATACATATACATATACATATACATATACATATACATATACATATACATATACATATACATATACATATACATATACATATACATATACATATACATATACATATACATATACATATACATATACATATACATATACATATACATATACATATACATATACATATACATATACATATACATATACATATACATATACATATACATATACATATACATATACATATACATATACATATACATATACATATACATATACATATACATATACATATACATATACATATACATATACATATACATATACATATACATATACATATACATATACATATACATATACATATACATATACATATACATATACATATACATATACATATACATATACATATACATATACATATACATATGTTTCCTTCATTTTTTATGAATAATTCAAATATATAATATGTACTTGTACTTGCGTTTTACGTTATAAGCATACGCACTAGAACCAACAAATGTTGGTTGTAAATACGTATGTGCATATGCACAAATACATGAGGATAAGTATAAGGCTAGTATATACTTATTTCAATAATTTCTTTTCATTTATGTAAAAAGCGCATTGTGTTATTTACATTTAGAATTAATTGTATTTTAAATATTAATTTTAATATCTTTAACATGCATATTTTTATTTATAATTAATGTATTTGCTTTATTTTATAAATTTGACTAGTTATAGTAACATTTTTGACTTTTCTTAGTATGACATTTTCTTCTTTTTGTTGCTCCATTGCTCGGCTCTAAACTCGTAATATATGTATGTATGTACATGAGTTTGTTTCGATTTATGACAGAGCCTGTCTTAATTTTATACATCTGTATATCCTTCTCTACAAAGTAAGTATATTGCCACACGTACTGTTTGCATTTTTGCCTAATTATATTAAAGATGGATGGATGGGAATGAGGATGGTTGAGGATGAGGTTGAGGTTGAGGACGTAAGGTAATGCAATAAAAATTGATCTTATTTCATGGTTTAAATGGCAAAATATTTTAAAAATTTATGGAGAAGCCGTAAAAAGAAAAGAAAATTATATTTGATAAAAATAATATAATTAAAAACAAACCATTGAAACAATTAAATAATAATTAAAGAATTAAGTATTTTACATTTGCCTTCAAATCACAGTGAGTACATTATATGTCTTTAAGGGACGTAAATGGAAGATGCTTCCCAAAGTTATAACACACTTTTATATTTTCCCTCGAAACAACTATGTCGTTAAGAATTTAACGAAAATAAATATTGATGTGTTGTTTTAATTTTGGACAGGGCATATATGTACATGTGTACATTCATAAAGAAAAGTAAAAAATAATGCATTTAAAAACCTAATAAATTGAATATACAATAAATAAATTGAATAAATTAAAATATCTTGATTAGCATCTTGTAAGGTTGACTATTGTAAAACATGACATATTGTAGACATGACTGTCTCGATTGTCATTCAAATTTGTCTTACAGATGTAAATTGTTCTTTTATCTTCAGGCACATAGTCAAAAACAAAATATGTGCTAATTGAAAGAATAAAGATCGCTTTAAAATGTATAAACTAAGTATGTAGTAGTCAAGTTAGAAATTGACTCAGTGGACCAACGATTCATTTAGCTTTATTGTCCTATTCTTGTAATACTTTGAGCCAAAACGAACAGAGACAAGTTTAGCTGAATCGTTATTAGATAATAGCAAGCTATCTGAACAACCACCATCAATTTCTACTTGACCGTTCAAGTAATCAATAGAGTCGACAACGCCGAGGTTATCAATTGATATGTCCGTCCATTGTCCTGGCCCAGAGTCAGAGTCTTGATTTGAATCCACATTTGGATGGGCTTCCGATTCCAATTGCTGTTGCTTATTGTTGACATTACCAGCGCAGTTGCCTACCGCATTCTTAACGATGAAGTTTGACCTGACAATACGTGAGGAATTACAATTTCGAAACCGTGAAGATGTTCGTCCAATCCTCCTACTGGGGCTCGAGCATGTGCTATCGTTATCGTTATCGGAATCGTAATCGTTATCAAAATCAGCGATGCTACGGTTGAGGTTGCGATTGCGAATGCGGATGCGGTGGCAATTGTGATTTCGAGTGTCAGAGTAGGTGCGAGTGCAGGAAGGTTGATTTAAATGTTGCTTATGTTTCTTTTTGGAGATTTCGATTTCGAGTTCGCGGCATGTTCGTCGCTTATATTTGCTATTGTGTCACAACATATCGTCATGCTCATCGCCATCGTGTTCATCAACAAGAAAATCGTGATTCTCCAGTTCCAAGTCCATTTCGCCCTCATCCTCAAAATTACCAAGCGGCGACATGGCTGTCGTATGAAGACTCTCATAGTGACCATGTGTCTCATTACTGCTCTCCCTCTCCTCGGACACATCTTGCTGACGGTTATTAGGATGTTGTATATTTTTAGTGTCATCATCACGCCATTTATCCATCGATCGCCGCCGGGCATTCATAAAGAAATTACCCACTGTCGTGGGTTCTAGTCCCAGCTGACGTGCAATGGTCACTTGCATCTCCTTTGAAGGCCTCTTTGTTTCCTAAATTATTTATTAACCATTAATAGAATGTCAATTAGTCTAAATAGTTTTCAGGCAGTTTCACTTACCTTAAAAATTGCTTGTAACGTTCGTCTCTGTAGATCGGTAAATACCAAACGCGGCTTCTTTGGTTGAGGCATTTGTTCTATATGCGGCTCGTCCTTTCTTCGACTGTTGATAACCGTGTTATGACCAGAACTGGCAGATGCTGATGCGCTTCCCACGGCTGACGAAGATTTAAACATGCAATTTAATGAACGACGATTTTCAATCTCAAGATAACCTGTGCATTGCTGTCAGTGAAATGCGATTTGGATACTAATTTGGAATCGAATGATCTTTCAACTTAACACGACTTTAAGAAATAATAACGTTTAAGTTTCATAAGTTCAACCCAAAAACCAGTCGGAAAAGCTACAGTCGACCGCAACCGACAGTATAATACCCTATACAGGTTTCTATAATAAAAGTATTTTGATAATAAGTACTTTGATTATAATAGAAGCAAGTACATAACAGGTGATTAAAGAATACTGTTTTGAAACTGTCATTTAGCATAAGAATTCTTTGTCTCACTTGCTCGCCAATATTTAAATTGCAAATGATCATTAGAATAATCAATTCTTGAAAGGCAAAATATAATATTACAAATATCATAATAAACCAGTCGAAAAGGCTACAGTCGACCGCATTCGACAGTATAATACCCTGTACAGGCTTCTATATTAAAATGATGTTGATAATAGGAACTTTGATTAAAATAAAAGTAAAAACATAACAGGTGTTTAAAGAATACCCTTTTGAAACTTTCATTTTTTGCATACGAATTCTTTGCATGCTTATAGCAGCTAACTTTCACATATTTATACATATTCAATCAAAAGCTGAGTGTTACGACACTTAATTTACTTATACCTGTGTCGCAGTAGTTCCCTATCTCGCTCGCACAAATATGCACACATGGTAAGCAGACGCATGTATCACAGTCGTTCGCTGTCTCGCTCGCACACATGTGCTGCCTGCTGCTCTACGATTCCGTGGAAAAATAACTTTTGTTGCTGATTATCTGTCTTATTTACAAACCGATCAGGAACTTTCAGCGTTCCTTCTATATATCATTCTTAACGCACCTGTTAAGTTAGAAGTGTCTACGTTGAGTTTTTTTCGATTTGCGGGGGAAGGAAGGGAGGTATCCAAAATTTAAAATAAACTTGATCTGCGTATGGTATACAGGAACCTTGATGCCAAACTTGGTGTCTCTAGCTCTTATAGTTGCTGAGATCGACGCGTTCATACAGACGGACAGACGGACGGACAGACAGACGGACATGGCTCAATCGACTCGGCTGTTGATGCTGATCAAGAATATATATACTTTATAGGGTCGGAGATGTCTCCTTCTGCCTGTTACAAAAATTTTTTTCACAAAGTTAATATATCCCTGTACAGGGTATAATAACTAGCAGCAAAGACCGCAGTCGAGCGAATTCGAAAGACCCTGTGCTTGTTATGCAAGCAAACAAGAAAGCAAAAGTCGAGTTGCCCGACTGCTTAAATCCCAGTACCCATATTCGTCAAAGCATACGCTACAAATGAGAAGTAAAAAAATACATTAAAAAAAAAAAAAAAAAAAAAAAAACAATACCCTGTAAAAATCCTAATGAAAACTATAGAATTTTGATATATGTGCCTACTATATGCTTAATCAATATCAACAGTCAAATCCAAATCCACACCGTCTATATGGCTTTATCTATCCGTCGACACTCGAAATATAAATTTGAAAAGCAATTTTACAGCTATAGACTTGAGCTGAAGTCCAGATGTGCTATGGCGGTTATAGCGAACATTTACTTTTCTTTTAACTTAAATATTCCATGTAATATAAGTGTGTAAGTGAATTGTGAAGTGGTGGGATTTATACTTACAATTTCCGGATATACCCGATACATGTGTTGCACTTGATGTTGTGCTTGCCAAGAATACAGCGGCCGTCGATGAAGATGTCGGTGTGGATCCTGTTGATAGTGCAACTGAACCCCCAGTTATATTAGTGCCTCCTCCCGAAGTTACTGAACCTGATGGACGCTGCGGTATCTGGGCGGCAGCCAGCCGCAATGCAGACATTCGCTGAAACTCCGGCTCCTGCAACCATTTGAACATCCGACGAAAGGTCTCTCGCCCTGACTTTAGTTTGGACCAAGGCTTCGGGTTTCGCAATAAATCTGAGAGAGTGCCTTGGGATCGGCAAAGTACCCGCTGCGCAAATATGGCTTGTGGAATGCTGTACCGCTTCAACTCAGCTGATATACGTTGTGCCAACTCCTTGGTGTTGATCTCCTCCATGTCATTGCCACTGCCGCTGGCACCAGAGCGAGAGATGGCCCCGGTACTACCATTCGAAACTGTTGGAGAAGTTGTTGACGAAAACGTTGCGACTACAGTTGAGTGCGTCGACATTTTTGGTTGTTGTTGTTCATTGAGGAATCCATTCTGATGCTGATGTTGCTGTTGCTGCTGTTGTTGCTGCTGCTGTTGTTGTTGTTGTTGTTGTTGTTGTTGTTGATTTAAATTGCACAAATTGAGATTATTACTAGTTTGAATATTAGCTAGAAGGCCATTATTTGTATTGCATTCGGTGGCATCTTGGTGGCTTTTGACGCCTGTTTGAATCAACTGTTGATGCTGCTGCTGCTGCTGTTGACGCTCTTGTCCTTGACGTTGGACAATATCGCAAATGCCAACGACAATTGAACCATCACTGCCAGGTGGTGGCGTTGGAGTAAGTGAAACAACAACGGGCAATTCGACGCCATTTATATGCGGTGAATGAAGCGACATGGACACCACAGAACCTGCGGATACTGAATGTGGACTCAGTGTTGGACTACGCTGCAATTGTAATTGTGAACTGCGACCTCCTGTGGAATTGGTTGATGTGGATGATGTGGCCATAATAAGTTCATGTTCATTCTGATGTGTGCTGTAGGAGGCCTCGTAGTCACTGCCACCGACACCATCGGCAATACCACTTGATGGTGACAAGCATATTACCTGCTTTTGCAACGCCACTGAGACCAGTTGCATAGCCTGACCTCCGTGTTGGTTGTGGACATGGCTATGACTGTCGCTTATTGTTACGGGTTTGTGCACATTTTCCTGAAGTTGTGGCGAATGCGAATGTAACTCGGAGTGCGGCGAAAGGGCACCACAACCACCTGACACCGGACCAGGTATGGGTATTGGCGAAGGCACCGATGAGCTATGGTTGTGCAGTTCACATGATCCGACTATACTTGACAGGCCATGTGACGGTGAGCTGCCATAGTTATGGGGCGGAGGTGATATTAACGAAGGTAACTTGTCATAGGATGTATATGGCGATTGAACACCTCCCAAACCACCCAAACTTAAGTTACCCAAAGATCCCTGGTGTGCATTTCCAATAGGCATGGGTAAACCAGTAAATGTGCCGCAATCATTACTCGACCCGTCTGCAGAGCCCCCGTTCATCCTGCCAGTTGAAGTAACACTACCACTCCCATTACCGCTACCGGATGAGTTGGCACTGCCGGATATGTGGCCAGCATAGGCAAATTTATCCGACATTGTTGATATGGGCGGAAGCGGCTGGATGGGAGTCAGGGTTGCATAAGATGTTGGACTGAAACCGGGCGGTGATATGCGATTATTAACGGAAGTTAATGTTTGATACGTGCTATGCTCCAGTGAATTGTCAACGCCAAGAGCTGGACTCAGCAAATGTCCAGCCGAATCACGATCATCATCATCGTCCTCGTCAATGTCCTCCTCGTCGTCCTGAACAGGCACTATTACTGACAACGTCTCCCTATGATGTCCATGATTATGCGGATGCCCGATTTCCAACTGTACTGAGCGCTGTTGCTGTTGACGCTGGTGCTGATGGTGTTGGGGCTGATGCTGGTGCTGGTGCTGGTGCTGATGCTGCTGCTGGTGATGAATCAATTCGGATGCAGCGGCAAGACGATGACCATACTGTTGATGATGCTGCTGATGGTGCTGGTGCTGATGATGATGATGCTGTTGCTGTTGCTGTTGCTCTTCTAAGAGCTGCTGATGATGTTGATTTAATGTGACCTCCTCGACGCCGCTTCCTCCTCCACCGCCATCAGAGGATAGCTCATCAATAACGCTTATATTCGTCATACTTGACATTTCGATACGGGAGCTTGCTCGACGATTGAGATTGATATTGATATCATGATCTGTCCCATCTTCGCCATGAGCATGATGAACAATAACCAACTTATGCTCTTGTTTGACTGCAACAATTTGGGATGATGAGCTGACCGTTAGTCCATCCAGGCTGATATCTGTACCAACAAAATCAACTGGACTATGGACAGCCAATCGATCGTGTCGAGTCGTGTCATGGTGTACCGGAAGTAATGATGAGAGTGGTAAAGTCCTACTGCCCTGTAATTGGAGCTGCTGGGGCACAATTTGATACGTAGTCTGGACATTGCTATGACCCAATTCATCGATTACCATAACAACGGATCTGGACTCATCGTCACTATGTATTCGGCTGTCATCCTGTGTTGTTGCGATGAGTGTTTGCATTTCGCCGCTTAGCACTGCCTGTGATTCCGTATTCGTCGTATCTGTTCGTTGAACGTACTTGATCCCCCCTCACGGTTTCGACACCTTCACAGTCAGATTCACTTTCCTGGTTATGTTGCCCTTGTCCAACTGTTATAAATTCACTTGTTTCGTCAACCAGCTGATGACAAAACGTTTGTGAATTAATTATCTCGTTTATTGATTCCATGCCTCAACAGCAAACAATTACAAGGCGACAGTAAGATATTATTCTCCGATCCGTAAGACGAGCTCTGATTCCAGCTAACAGCTTAACAGTAAACTGAAAATGGAACAATGGTATATAACAATTATAAAACATTATAAAAACAAAACTTGGTATTCTAGCTAGCTCCACTAGCTCAACAGACCTCGATCCCGACTGTTGACGTTTGGGTCGGAAAGGATTCGCGTTTGTGGCTTTACATTACTACAGTTTTCAATGGGTAGAGGCATATCATGCTCGTTTTATCGTTTTTTCAAAACCTTGTAATGAAAGATGTACAGAAACTCTTAGAAGTTAAATGAGCTTTTGATAAAACTGTAGCATTACAGGACCACCTACTAATTGGACAAGTCAACTAGCTTTTGTGGATCTTAACAAGTGTGAAGTATTAATTCACATTCATGAATGTGTAATGTACATATCTACATTTGTGCATATGTACATTTGTACCTGTATACGTAAGTATGCATTTGTTTTTTATTTGTTGTCAGCTCGATTTGTTTTCGTCGTTGCCATTGCCATCGCAGCCAAACCTTAAGGGTTGATTACGGGTAAAGCACATGTACATACATACATACGCATGTTAATATAAGTTTGTGTAAACGACCACTGTGCTCACACATACACACATTCATGACAGATTTTTACTGTCAATTTATCAACACTGATCCTTGGGGTAACGGTTGACAAAAAAACAATGATCAAGTAAATAATTTTTTGTTTTACTACATAAATTTTTATAACGTTTTGGGGGCACCACTGTACCACCGACGATTGGCCTTATGTATTGCTCTATCTATTTCTCTCTCATTTCACACACACATTCAAGCTCAATCGTACATACGCACGTACATACATACACTCTCACACATACAGCCTTACAAATATGCAAGTGTGGGTGTGTGCGTGTGTATGAATGCATGTTAGTGTTGCGTGTTTATGTTTTTAGACTAGTTATTATATATACGAATACATACATCTACATATGCATGTATGTATGTACATATACATAACCCTCTTGGTTGGGGGTTGTTTTTTAGCACTTAAATTTAAATTATTGTTCTCAATATTTTCAAGAGAATATTACCTTAAAATATTTATAGGTCTTGGCTACATATTTACTGTGCTGGAGCTAGGGACCTCGTTTTTTTAAATCACAGAGCTAACCATCGATTTCAACAATATATATTGTTGTAGCCACATGAGGCATTCTTCTCTATGGATTAAGGACAATTTCGGTGTAACTCGAATATTTTGGTAGGGGATCTTTAATTTTTTCCACGGCCGAAAAGGAATATGATTAAGTTGCGCGGGACAGTCCTTTGTATGCTAGTTATGTACATATAAATATAAACTACATTTATGTGCATGTAAATATTATTTAAAGTTGCAATTCTAATAAACTTTTCTAACGCAAAACTGTGTGTGTGTGCGTTGTACAATTTTATTATGTGACCGTTAGGCCCGCGAATCGAAAAGTTTCGGCCTCACGCAGAATATACTCAATGTGAACTGAACTGAAGTGAACAGCCATATATACACATGAGCTGTGGTTGAACCAGCGCCAGTGGCAAATTTCTCCATATCTCAGCCTGATGAGTGAGCGGACGACCAACCGACCGTTACCCCTGCCCTAACACCAAGCAATTCCCAACCCAATCACCCCTAGATTGCCATACACAGGGTTGCCACCCAATATATAATATATAACAGAGTTAAACCATTCTAATAATTTGTATAGGCTGAGAATATAATAACTTATGTTCAAATGTTCAACTCAATAGTATAGCATGCCCTGACTTACTAATCGGTAATAAGCCACAGATGCTATCAACCAGCCAAAAACACTACACGGTGTGGCAACGCCAAATCTACCCCTTGGACAATAAATATAATCGAGCATGCGCTCTCTTATCCCTTCTCTCTCATTCTATGCAGTAATTCGACTTCATCATCTCATGTTGACTTGACTGAGGAATAGGAAATTATTTCAGCTGTTATACGGATTTCAACTGTTATATGTAGATGTAAATGTGGATGTAGATATATGTACTTCTAGATGTAGATGTAGATGAAGATGTAGATGTAGATGTAGATGTAGATGTAGATGTAGATGTAGAAGTAGATGTAGATGTAGATGTAGATGTAGATGTAGATGTAGATGTAGATGTAGATGTAGATGTAGATGTAGATGTAGATGTAGATGTAGATGTAGATGTAGATGTAGATGTAGATGTAGATGTAGATGTAGATGTAGATGTAGATGTAGATGTAGATGTAGATGTAGATGTAGATGTAGATGTAGATGTAGATGTAGATGTAGATGTAGATGTAGATGTAGATGTAGATGTAGATGTAGATGTAGATGTAGATGTAGATGTAGATGTAGATGTAGATGTATGTAGATGAAGATGTATATGTATGTAAATATGTAAATGTAAAGGTAAATGTAAATGTAGATGTAGATGTAGATGTAGATGTAGATGTAGATGTAGGTGTAGGTGTAGAAGTAGATGTAAATGTAAATGTAAATGTAAATGTAAATGTAAATGTAAATGTAAATGGTAATTGTAAATGTAAATGTAAATGTAAAGGTAAATGTAGATGTAGATGTAGATGTAAATGTAAATGTTAATGTACAGGTAAATGTAGATGTATGTAGATGTAGATGTAGATGTAGATGTATATGTATATGTAAATGTAAATGTAAATGTAAATGTAAATGTAAATGTAAATGCAAATGTAAATGTAAATGTAAATGTAAATGTAAATGTAAATGTAAATGTAAATGTAAATGTAAATGTAAATGTAAATGTAAATGTAAATGTAAATGTAAATGTAAAGGTAAATGGAGATGTAAATGTAAATGTAAATGTAAATGTAGATGTAAATGTAAATGTAAATGTAAATGTAAATGTAAATGTAAATGTAAATGTAAATGTAAATGTAAATGTAAATGTAAATGTAAATGTAAATGTAAAGGTAAATGTAGATGTAAATGTAGATGTAGATGTATGTAGATGTATGTAGATGTAGATGTATGTAGTTGTAGATGTAAATGGAAATGGAAATGTAAAGGTAAATGTAAATGTAGATGTAGATGTAGGTGTAGATGTAGATGTAAATGTATATGTAGATGTAGATGTAGATGTAGATGTAGATGTAAATGTAAATGTAAATGTAAATGTAAATGTAAATGTAAAGGTAAATGTAGATGTAGATGTAGATGTAGATGTAGATGTAGATGTAGATGTAGATGTAGATGTAGATGTAAATGTAAATGTAAATGTAAATGTAAAGGTAAATGTAGATGTAGATGTATGTAGGTGTATGCAGATGTATGTAGATGTAAATGTATGTAGATGTAGATGTAAATGGAAATGTAAATGTAAAGGTAAATGTAAATGTAGATGTAAATGTAGATGTAGATGTAGATGTAGATGTAGATGTAGATGTAGATGTAGATGTAGATGTAGATGTAGATGTAGATGTAGGTGTAGATGTAGATGTAGATGTAAATGTAAATGTAAATGTTAATGTATAGGTAAATGTAGATGTAGATGTAGATGTAGATGTAGATGTATGTAGATGTAGATGTAGATGTATATGTAAATGTAAATGTAAATGTAAATGTAAATGTAAATGTAAATGTAAATGTAAATGTAAATGTAAATGTAAATGTAAATGTAAATGTAAATGTAAATGTAAATGTAAATGTAAATGTAAATGTAAATGTAAATGTAAATGTAAATGTAAATGTAAATGTAAATGTAAATGTAAATGTAAATGTAAAGGTAAATGGAGATGTAGATGTAGATGTAGGTGTAGATGTAGATGTAAATGTAAATGTAAATGTAAATGTAAATGTAAATGTAAATGTAAATGTAAATGTAAATGTAAATGTAAATGTAAATGTAAATGTAAATGTAAATGTAAATGTAAATGTAAATGTAAATGTAAATGTAAATGTAAATGTAAATGTAAAGGTAAATGTAGATGTATATGTAGATGTAGATGTATGTAGATGTATGTAGATGTAGATGTATGTAGTTGTAGATGTAAATGGAAATGGAAATGGAAATGTAAAGGTAAATGTAAATGTAGATGTAGATGTAGGTGTAGATGTAGATGTAAATGTATATGTAGATGTAGATGTAGATGTAGATGTAGATGTAAATGTAAATGTAAATGTAAATGTAAAGGTAAATGTAGATGTAGATGTAGATGTAGATGTAGATGTAGATGTAGATGTAGATGTAGATGTAGATGTAGATGTAGATGTAAATGTAAATGTAAATGTAAAGGTAAATGTAGATGTAGATGTATGTAGGTGTATGCAGATGTATGTAGATGTAAATGTATGTAGATGTAGATGTAAATGGAAATGTAAATGTAAAGGTAAATGTAAATGTAGATGTAAATGTAGATGTAGATGTAGATGTAGATGTAGATGTAGATGTAGATGTAGATGTAGATGTAGATGTAGATGTAGATGTAGATGTAGATGTAGATGTAAAGGTAAATGTAAATATAGATGTAGATGTAGATGAAGATGTAGATTTATATAAATCTTAGAAGAGACAATATTTAAGACCATTAAATAGTGAATTATTGAGAACTTTTTATTAATAACAATTATTTTACAACGGATATATATTGATTTGATCAGTGATTGACTTTGTCTTATAATTAACATATATTACGACTTGTACTTAATAGTTAAATATGCTTAGATACTTCTGTGCTAAATAACATTGATAAATATAATTAAAATTTCTCAAATTTAACGGAAATTTTGTGCACTTTTTTTTGCGATCGGATTTTAGGTTTCCGGTTATAAACAGCAAGCTTTAGCTTATATTTCCATTTTTACATTTCAAATATTGATTTTAGTTAACAATTAATAATTTGAATATCATTTGTATTTGACGTGTTGTATTGGTTGGACCTATGACTTTAAAAACTTTCAGACAACTTTGTGTAATACTTTAATTTAGGTACTATAGTAATATTTTGGATTTTCCATTTTCTAGCCGTAAGATTAGAAACAATTGTGTCTACCCTACCCGTTCAACATTTCATAATAACTTTAGCAGGTTTGTAGAGTACTCTACAGCTAGCTTAGCTCTACATTGAAAATGGGCCAAATATATACATACATATATCTTGATCTTGTATTGATTGGAAAGAAATCAAGCAAGAAGATATATTTGATATCCCCATAAAAAATGATAGAAAATCATTTTAAACTCATTGGAAAGGCTACAGTCGAGCGCACGCGACTTTAAGATACTCTGTATATTTTGATAAAGAAAATATTGATGTATGTGTGAGCAGAATCATTACAGAATCGTTTCAGTTCAGTGTCTTTTATATATCTGCAAGGTTGAAAGTATATACGTTTCTAAATATGTTTGAAAATCGTTACATACTATTGCACACAGATACTTGGTTTTGTATCTTAATCAGAATAATTAAATAAATACGTTTTATTCCTTGGATTCAGATGTTTATTCGGACTGACAGACAGACATGATTATATCGGCTCAGATTACAGATCGGAGTTGATCCTCTTTACCTGTTACATACATTGGCACTGAGTTGTAATAACCTTCGAATTTTAAATAGTTCCACATTTAGTTTGAATATTTCATCCAAGACGGAGTATTTTTATCGAAAGTCTGAAAAAATAAGAGTTGTTACTGCATTTTTACTGTCCATATGTATGATGATATACTTTGTAAATAAAAACTATAGACCATAAAATACATGTAGTTCTTCCATCGATTTCGAAAATCAAAAGATGAATTATCTAATTTTTACGGTTGGGAGTCATTAATTATGATGCTGAAAACTATCTATAGCTACCTTAAATTGTTAACATAAAAGTAAATGTTGTTTATTTTTTAGGTCGACTTCAGACGGAGGATGTAGCGTTTCGTCCACTGTCGATTGTTAGGCTAGAGGCGCGCATGCTTAGGGAAGCCAAGGATAGGTTACTGCGATAAACAGCCTTTGGCGAGGCATTCGAAGTTAGTAGCAATGCGGTACTCTCGATACTCGGCATGGACTTATTTTTAAGTCCATTGCAAAACACCGCCGACTCATTCATGGATCGAGCTGGTATCGGTAGTCCAGACTCTGCATTTAGTGCCATAAACCCATCCAATGCCAGTCCATTGGCATTGAGCGTAACTGTGGTAACGCTGCTCCCATCAAAGTTTTCGTTCTCAGCAGCGCTGCCGCTTCCACAAAGATGTAGGCGGGAGTTTAGCAATTTATGGCATGCGGGGCAGGCTCGAGCCGGGGTATTCTTATCCCGACGTCGCCAGATCTCATGAGCACATCTAGAAAATGAATTAACAATTGATAGAAACGGAGAGTGTAGATGTAGTGTTAACCCTATTTACCTGGCATGAAGAATATGCGCACACGGCAATGCTTCTAGATTGGCAGGCTGAAGGCCAAACACTTCTCCACAGGCGCCACAATTTAGACCTAAAGCCGCATCGGTCTGATCAGCTAACCGAAGGTGTGTATTACACTGATCCTCGTCGCCCAATGCCCGGTATATAAGTGCTAATCGACTTCGTATTTTTCGAACCAAAAGCTGTAATAAATATGGATGCATTTGAAATACGTATTGCATGTCAACATGCATGTCAATCACAAGGGATGTACAACCTTAGCGCCAATCGAACTGGCTACCTCCAATAGACGAGTGTTGAACTCTAATGGCCGACAATTACAGATCTTACTTTGAAGGCGTAGAGTCTCTAGACATCGGGCAGCACCATCCATGGCTTCCATCTGAGCCATGCGGTCGCCTAAGGTTGCTGACGTGCCCATAGCCTGCTCATACTGTCGAAATGCTCTCTAGTTTTGATTATTGACATGTAATAAAGAAGCGTTGCTATTATTAAATAACTAATCTACCTATAAACAAGGTTATAAGCTCATGCTATGTGGCCGCTTCTTTCACGGACTTCTCAAGGGGAGAAACCCATACTTAAAATTATAAGCGGCTCTAAATTGAAGAAGCACTTTGCAATCAATTCTATATGTTCCATATTAAATATTATAAATAAATAGATTGATGGAAAATTTAAACATAAATAATAATTACATCAATATCCATCTTTTTGCGATAAATATCCCCCATGACACGGATACTGCGCATATATGTGGCCTGATCTCCCGAAATCAGCGAGAGCCTCGTAGCCTCCTTAAGAAATAAATTGAAAAATAATGTATGTATGAATGAGAAAATACAGATGTGTTCACACATACCATGCAATAATCATGGGCATCTCCGAGATCCCCTTGCTTACGCAATGATGCTGCCATTCGTAATAATGCAGCCCGATGATGACACGAGTTGAGGTCTCCCAGCTGAAGAGATCTAGACAAATCGTAGGCCTTAGATGCATAAGTTGCACTTTTGTCATTATCCTGGAGACGTCCGAAGAGTTCGGAGAGGGCCACGTAAACTTGCAGTTCTAACGAGGGATCGCCAATGGCAGTGGCTATTTTGTGTGCTCCTTGCAAACCCTCTAAGGCCCTAGAAAATCCTCCCATTTCCAGATAGACCCTTGCCACTGTTAAATGAACAAGACCACTGCGACACTTTGTACCAGATTCATTATAAAGAGAATGTCGAGCATAGGCCAACGCCCGCTCCAGTCCTCCCAAACTCGCATGTGCCCGACTCAGATTCAAGTAGGTTTCGGCACGCATATTTGGCGAGTCAAGTTCTTCGGATATACCCAGCTGTTGGTGACCAAAGTCAATAGCATCTCGATACTTTCCCCAATCCATGTGTGCCTGATACAGATACCCCAACAGCTGAAAGCAATCCTCCCGTCGACAGGTACCCTTCAACGCACTCCGCCAGGTGCGAACTGCCGCTGTTTGGTTATGCTGCTCGTAAAGTCGCAGGCCCCGCTCTATCTGAAAAAAACATAAATATTAACGCATTAGCCATTTATGTTCGTTTTTTAAATGCGAGGGTCATAACTCAAAATTTTTACATTTTGTAAGCATTTTTTTATGATAAAAATCTATATTGCTTATTGAGAAATTTCAAGCTAATTATACCGTGTGCAGGGATATATTAGCTTTGTGCAAAAGTATGTAACAGGCAGAAGGAGGTATCTCCGACCCTATAAAGTATATATATTCTTGATCAGTATCAACAGCCGAGTCGATTGAGCCATGTCCGTCTGTCTGTCTGTCCGTCTGTCCGTCCGTCCGTCTGTCCGTCTGTATGAACGCGTCGATCTCAGCAACTATAAGAGCTAGATGTAGATGTAAATGTAAATGTAAATGTAAAGGTAAAGGTAAATGTAGATGTAGATGTAAATGTAAATGTAAAGGTAAATGTAGATGTAGATGTAGGTGTAGATGTAGGTCTAGAAGTAGATGTAGATGTAGATGTAGATGTAGATGTAGATGTAGATGTAGATGTAGGTGTAGATGTAGATGTAGATGTAAATGTAAATGTAAATGTTAATGTATAGGTAAATGTAGATGTAGATGTAGATGTAGATGTAGATGTATGTAGATGTAGATGTATATGTAAATGTAAATGTAAATGTAAATGTAAATGTAAATGTAAATGTAAATGTAAATGTAAATGTAAATGTAAATGTAAATGTAAATGTAAATGTAAATGTAAATGTAAATGTAAATGTAAATGTAAATGTAAATGTAAATGTAAATGTAAATGTAAAGGTAAATGGAGATGTAGATGTAGATGTAGGTGTAGATGTAGGTGTAGATGTAGATGTAAATGTAAATGTAAATGTAAATGTAAATGTAAATGTAAATGTAAATGTAAATGTAAATGTAAATGTAAATGTAAATGTAAATGTAAATGTAAATGTAAATGTAAATGTAAATGTAAATGTAAATGTAAATGTAAATGTAAATGTAAATGTAAATGTAAATGTAAATGTAAATGTAAATGTAAATGTAAATGTAAATGTAAATGTAAATGTAAATGTAAATGTAAATGTAAATGTAAATGTAAATGTAAATGTAAATGTAAATGTAAATGTAAATGTAAATGTAAATGTAAATGTAAATGTAAATGTAAATGTAAAGGTAAACGTAGATGTAAATGTAAATGTAAACATTTAGATGTAGATGTATGTAGATGTATGTAGATGTAGATGTATGTAGACACCAAATTTGGCATGAATGTTCCTGTATACCATACGCAGATCAAGTTTATTTTAAATTTTGAATACCTCCCCCCCTTCCCCTTCAATTTGAAAAAGACTAATAATAGCCACATTTTTCAACGTAGACACTTCTAACTTAACAGGTGCTTAGCAATGCTGAAAGTTTCATCAAGATCGGTTTATAAATAAGACAGATAATCAGCAATAAAAGTTATTTTTCCACGGAATCGTAGAGCAGCAGGCAGCACATGTGTGCGAGCGAGACAGCGAACGACTGTGATACATGCGTCTGCTTACCATGTGTGCATATTTGTGCGAGCGAGATAGGGAACTACTGCGACACAGGCATAAGTAAATTAAGTGTCGTAACACTCAGCTTTTGATTGAATATGTATAAATATGTGAAAGTAAGCATGCAAAGAATTCATATGCTAAATGAGAGTTTCAAAAGGGTATTCTTTAAACACCTGTTATGTTCTTACTTTTATTTTAATCAAAGTACCTATTATCAAAATATTTTTAATATAGAAGCCTGTACAGGGTATTATACTGTCGAATGCGGTCGACTGTAGCCTTTTCGACTGGTTTTGGTTAAATTCGGACTCCTATGTCGAATAGCTCCTATGCAAAAATTCGGTCAAACACATCACTTTCATTTTTCAAAGTATTTGAACAAATTCTAGACTATTTTCACTTACTTAATGCTAAGACTTTTTTTACAATTCTACGAATTATTATTAATTATGTGGATACTTAGTTACCTTCCGTTTTGCTATGTACTGACGTAGGCTTCTTTGACATGCCCAAAAGCAACTGATGACAGAATTGGCCTGGCCAGAACGAGCAAAGCCATGACGTACCCATAATGAACGGGATCCTCCATCCTCAGGGCTGGAGCCATATCCAGCAACTCTGGAGTAATTCTCGTCAAACTGGCATAGATCTATACGAAAGATAACAACATTTAATAACATTGACGTACGTACATGTATGGATAAGGATACGAATGTAATCTCTCATATACCCAACAAATGTTGCATATCTTGATTGCAAAAATTGTGAATCAATGATTCACAATTGACAATTGTCACACCTCAACGAATTATTCATTTTGTTATTCACTCGATTTATTTATCACTAAATTTCAAATATGAATCGAATAAATCTTTAACATAGTGTAGTAGGTACATATTTGTAATACACATGCATGCACACGGACAAGAGTACAAGGATTCCGACCCTATTAGAATTCTACATACTTTATAGGGTCGCCATTATAGGCCTTCTCACTGTTATATAAAATTTTCAATATATTCAATAAATAATGGGGTATTTTTAGCTAACAGACCATTTGAATGCTCCAGCAAGTAGCGTGATCCATCAGGTGATGCCAGTAAATGTGTTGCAGATAAATTATGACTTGGTGGGATGCTGAGGGAAATAATTACAAGATATTGAAATACTGTAAGGCTCATAACATTGTTAATTAAGCAATAGGCTTACCTAAGCAGGTCCTTTGATGCAATGCTCTCCCATGACATGGCTTTTTGTTATGCCTATCTTCCTTATTCAATTCTTACTATACTCAGACGCAGTCAGTTTGTTTCAATACTTAAGTAAGAAAGCTCTAGTTGAAAGACAGAATGCAAATCATGACTCTAAAGCTTATGTTACATAGTTAGTCGTTTCCTTACAGCACGAATACAATTATTGAGCTTGCAGTAGTCGAAAATGACACAAAAGCCAATTGGAACTATGCAAAATTATATAACAGGCAGGAGATGAAATCGAGAGACTGTTAAATAAGGACTATAAATCGTCGAATTTGATTAATAAACAAATAAATAAACCTAAAGATGTTCCAAAATTAAATTTCGTTAGTGCTCAACATTATAATATTAAGAATGTTAGTCGCGCATGTATTTTTTTTTTTTTTTTGAAAACACTATTACTTTTATTATCTGCATAATTCAGTTAAATCTAATAATAAAACAAATGGATCTTGAGCAGTTTTTGCCAGTTTTGGAGACAGTTATGTGAAGTTTGGAATACGCGACCTTGTACTATCCGAACAAGGCCCCACAAATGAATGCAGTTTTCTGCACTTCTAGGCTAGTCTACGGCCATGAGAGTGTTTAACTCGCATCTGAGTATACGAACACTTACTCGAGTTCTCATAAGTAATAAATAATTCACATACTGTTTACTGAACTTATATTTGTTAGCTTTGACTCTTTATTCTTTTAATTCTTTGTTATCTTAAATTTCTCGCGAAGGTTGATTTTAAGCACAATGTCACTCCTGACTAACAAATGCACATTGGGCAAGCAGAGGGTGGCTCTCCCATTCTCTGCCTGGATGCTGTTCTCTCGAATCCCAAAAGAGAGAGAGAGAGAGAAAGTAGATGGTTGCCGTCTTTTGTTATTGGGGATGCCATTCTGGAACCTGAACTAGTTCACTCTTATATGCACGTGAAGGTAGCCGAATCGAGAGTGCTCGACTGCGATATTCCCAACAACTATACTAAATACATATAAAATACTTGTTGAACCTTTCCAAACGGAAAGGCGACCACGCAACACCCTCGGCCTACAGACTGGGTGCCGAGGTTGATAATGCAGGAGGACTCTCTCCGAGGCAGTACGGCTTTAGACCAGGCAGGTCTCGCCCGCGAGACTCGCTCACGGGTCATCAATGCAACCACTAGGTGAGCGGATATGATCGAGGCTCTACGTTCGCGTTTCCAAATTCCTGGGTATCTGATGCGAATTAAACACAGCTATCTCGACAATCGGAAGCTTATGTACCAGACCACAACAGAGAAAAAATGTATCCAAGTCACAGATGGAGCAGCGCAAAATTTTAATACATCTTAACCATTCGGGTAATGAGTATAAGAACTTTAAAGTCAGCGGGAGACCAAATTAAAGATCACAAGATGTAAATTCAAATTGATTTTTTTATTATTTGCATTGATACATTTGTCATTTCTCCACTCTTTCGTGCTATTATTCTGGATCCCATAATACACACATACATACATATGTATGTAGTTTCGTTTGCTATGAATGCATTTGCTTATTTTACCTCTTAATTGGTATAAGTATATATAAATATGCTGTGCTACAATTAAAAACTACATTTTAGTCATTTTATTTACTCCATTCTCTCTATCAGCCTAAATTTAAACCTTTGCATTCTTTTATTAAGGATGTACGTATATCCAATTGAATTACACATTTATCGTCTTGCCTAGCGTGTGTGTGTGTGTGTATCTGTCAGTGTGTGTATAGATGTATACGTATATGTATGTATGTGTTCAGTATTCGTGGATGTTTATTTTGATATTCAATAGTTAAGAGCAAGTTATAATATTGTTGGTATGTATAGGAGAGACTAGTGTGCTCTTCTCGGCGGTGTTCAAAAAGTCACAATTTTCCATTTGTTGCACTACGAAATAATTTAATTACATATTACAATTAATTTAATAAAATATGTGGGGGAGGAGGGGCATGTGTGAGATTGTGTCCGTTCAATCCTATATACGTATATTTGAATAGGCACGTGTGTATTAAAACAACACTTTGTTTCAGAGGGCTGAGTGAGTAATGTCTCACATATATGTACATACATATCTACATGATCAGATTCAGATGTAATCATTACTTTAAATTAAATCACACAATTGTCAACGATCATGGATCAGTAGTTACTCCAATTGCATGTTGAATATGGCATTCTAAATTAGCAAAATTAGCATATGCAGATAGTTCATTGTGTAATCCAACTTTCCAATATTAAAGAAAATGGGGTAAATGCTTGATAAAGAAAACGAGGAAAAAATTATTAATTCTAGCTGAACTAGAGAGCGATGAAACTAAAAAATGCAACAGCATTTAAAATTCAAATGATACTTGAATAGTTAACTAAAATACTATTTAAGCATGAGTATGTATGTATTAAATGAATTGGGTTGTATTGTAATGTATTGTTTTGTATTGTATTGTATTGTATTGTATTGTATTGTATTGTATTATATTGTATTGTATTGTATTGTATTGTATTGTATTGTATTGTATTGTATTGTATTGTATTGCATTGTATTGTATTGTATTGTATGGTATGCATAATCCTAAACCTCTCAATACTATTGTATCTACATGTAAGTATGGTTTTCTATGTGTGATATAGAGTAAGCTGTCAGAAGCGTTATGTAAATCATTTTTAAACTGGATCCTGTTTGGGTTGAATTGGGCCGCTCGATGATATAAATTCGGTTTATTCGTAAGTTGTTATGTTTGTTAAAATGGGCCATTGCTATTGCGTAATAAATAGTACTGGGATGAAGTGGAGTCTACTAACGAGATAATTGCGTTTAATATTTAACTGCTGTATACGGTGAGGTATATATATGTAAGTATGTATGTATAATGTGGGTGTGGGTGTGCTTGTGTTTGTAAGGAAAATCGACGAATCATTATTTTGGCTGATAAAGTGATCATCAGAAAATTAGGCTTAAATTACATACTTCACTGATCCGTTTGATCAATTATTCGAGTGTGCAAACTTTTATAAGAGTGTATGTATGTATGTATATGAATACATGCTTATATGTATATAAATATTTGACAGTTTCATTTGTTTTTACTTATTTTTGAATGGAGCGAATGTGCATCAATACATGATTTACAAATGGGCTTGCTTTTTTATTGTTATTAAATATACAATGAATTTCACCTAAATTTTGTTGTATCATTTCACATATGTAAGTATAATTTGTCACGTAATTTGAAGTATATGTATACTGCGTTGGTTCATTTACAAAATAATAAAATTAATAACTAACAAAACAAAAACAAAAAGCACTTAAAAAAGAACATAAAACTTACAGTTGAGTTCTTTGAATTTCACCTTTCCCATATTCGAAATACTTAATACGAATATATATCATTTAATTGTAATTGTTATTTTAAGTGTAAATATAAATGCATACGAAACATACATACATACATGAGTTCGATTTAACATTTAATTGTGTTCGAGCATATGTATGTTTTCATTTGCTCTCTCGCTGCCTTTTGAGTCGCTTAATAACTAATTTCCTATACGTTTTCTATGTAAATGTACTCTAATACATATATCCTTAATTTTTCAGTCAAAACTTGCCATGTACTCGGCAGATGTACGAGTATAATCTGTATTTGGATTTATTTTATCGGATTGAGTTATCGAACTGGCCTGATCAATACTGTGAGGGTTTATTAATTATTGATTTCGTTTGCTTCTTTGTCCTTTCTTTCTTTCTACACATACCTTTCTTTGGAATTTCACCAAAAAATATGCATTAGCATTACTGTGTTTAAAGATTTCAATTTTAGAAAAATTACTATCGCAAAAGAAGAGACTTTCAAAACATTTGCAAGTAATCCGTTATTGATAGCCAAAATGGGACTTAGTTGATTAACATGCCGGATGCACACTAAATTTCAATTCAAAATTGTAATTGGATTTATGAGTTCAAGCAATCAAAAACTTGAATTTTCAAATACATTCCTCCCGTAAAATTAAATTAAATAAAAATACTAACAAAAATCTAAATTTAACAATTGTTGCTCGCTGCCATAAACACAGTAATAGCTGTGGTAGGTAGAAAGATGCTTTTTTTTTTTTTTTTAAATAAGTGGGGTTTGAATAAATTTTGACTTAAGCATTTGGGATAGGGCAATTGAAGTAAATTCTATTAATTCGATTTGAGGATATTTTGTCTAATCTGCAAACTGTAATCTATAATCGGCGTGCTGCCCGTTTGTTGCCTTAAGTAATTCGAGTTAAAACTATATCGCTATAAACTATGTTTTAATGCGCTTGAAATTTGCATATGCTTATTACTTATTTATTCTATTTCACCTTTCTCCTTCTTTTCTACTATCCCTTTTTGTTTTTTTTCCATCAATTTCGATATTTTCAAATCGATTGATTCTGTTGGAAAACCGCCTCTATTCCTTCATGTTTCGGTTTAAAATTATTATCTATACGTAGTTCCACCAATATGAATTGTGTGATTTAATGGCCCTCAAAATAATGATGCAGCTACGTCGAGGGAGCCGTCTGTAAATTCACCGATCAAAATCAACTGTGTCCTGGCGAGGACGATAGTTTGTTTTTAAGGATGTGGCAAGTGTGTCAAACAGGTAATTAAAAAAGATTAGCGCAAACATAGCGGTCAAGACTGTTGAATTTATTCCATATGCGCTAACAGATGATGATAAACCCATCCATATCCAGATATATCCACTGGTACGGCTGGTGCCTGTTCGCGCCGATCCACTGTTGTAGGTGAGCTCCTCATTTTTAACCACCTCATTTGGATGTTTGTCATAATTGTGATGGTCATCTGTAATTGTAGAATTACGTTAGTCTTCGATATCCAAATTGTGATTTTACCTGGTCAAAATAAATGCCAAGTAAAATTACTTCCAGTTGGAAAGTGATCTTACATACACGGGAAGTTGGTTGGCATTGATCGGGTTAGGCACACCGCAGTCTTTTTATTAATTACCGGAATAAATTGATTAAAATCAAGAGTAATCCTGAGCTACAATTATGATCGAGGAGACTATCAATGTATACTATGAGCTAACATGGACAAGATCATGAACAATACTTAATAAAGTGAAGGCTGTCCGATTTCATTTATATGCGAAATTCAAATAGGTAACCTGATAACACGATGGCAAATTTAAAAGTTAGTAAACTTAGATAAATAGTTCTGAAGACGCGAGTATAAATTGGAAAGGTGGTATTATTACCCGGTCGTGATGATTCTTAGAGACTGTGAGAGACCGGTGTTTACACAAACGAACAGATAGGTGGGCGGGCATGGCTATATATATGAAGCATATCTTTATAGGGAGATGTCTTGTTCCGTCTAAAACGTACATTTTCCCTTCGGAAAAACTTAATAGACCCTTTGTATTTTTCAAATACTGGGTTTAAAAAAAAAACTCAAAATAATCAGATGAGGGCAATAACATTATGGATAGATAGTATCGCAAGGTTCAATTGAGTTTGGTGGTCGTGGGGAGTGGGCGAATGCAACTGCATTTTCTAGAAGTTCTACTTACTTTTCATCATATTATTACCAAGATCTGGTGGATTGTGGGACGATGATGTGTAATTGCTAATAATTGTTATGTTATGACTGTTTGAGGTTGTGTTAATTTCGACATTTATATGTTTTGGATAGATTGATAATTGTTTGCTATTGTTAGTTACAGTAGATGAAGATGATGCATTTGTGTCCGTGCTTGAGCCATTGCCCCACAATGATGTTAATGGCCAGTTAATGGTACTCTGTACAATATTGCTGTGATTTGTGTCAACAGCTGGTGGCAGATAATGACCATGAATGCCCATCGAACCGTGGCCAACTTCTTGTAAGTAGTATTGATCATATTCAGACTGTTTATTTAATGTATCCTTACCATTAGTGTTAACATTGTTATTGCCTTTATGGTGCGGATGTTGATTATTCTGTTGCGTTGGCACATTATTAATGCGTATGCCCGTTTGGATGTGGTGATGGCCGGGATATGCCATATGGACGCCACCACGACCTGGTGGCAACATATTAATAGTGCCATGGCCAGGCGATAACATTATACCTCCAGCCCCGCCGGTGCCCCCCAACTCCTCCAATTCCATGTCCTGCACCTATATTGTTGCCAATTATGTTTGGTTGTAAGGGTACTCGATTAAATTGATCAATATTGGCATTGATTGATGTGCCCAAACCATTGATCGGCTTCAGCTGGATACCACCAACGCCAGTGCCACTGCCACTGCTAATGCCACTGCCAGGTGGGGCTATTAGACCCGTGTTGACACCACTAATACCAATTGTATTGACTACATTATGGCCATGTCCATGACCATGGTTAACATTAATATTTGGATTTAGTTCAACATTGACACCCGCATTGTCCACGCCATTGCCAACTGATCCGACGCCATTCTCTGCTGGCACACTGCCCGCCAGCGTTGTCTCTGGCGTTGTTTTATTCTTCTCTTCGGCAGCACAACACACTTTGAACACAACTTTCATATTATTTGTTGAACAGCGACCACCTATGCGCCGATATAAGTCGTCCTTTGATGATGTCGCTATCGCAAATGGAAATGAAAGAAATACAAAAATAAAATCAAATAAAGTGAAATAGAATAGAGTAGAATAATTGCAACTCACAAATGAAGTAGTAGTCATTTCCAGGCAGGAACTCTAAACCGCCTGGCTGCGGTGTAAATGGCCGGAAAGTTATTGTAAAGAACATTAATTTTTGAGGCTTATCACATATAGCTATTACTCGGGGATCGGCGTTCGTTATGCGACATGTTTCGTACTCCACTTTGGACACATTGTATATTATATACTTTTCCGTTTCATTCTCATATGTGCCAGGCTCATAAACTGGACATATTATATGCACTTGATCGAATTCAAAGGCTAGGTTTCCCTTATTGACGTCAATAATGTGATCGGTGTTATCTATCCGAAATCTATTTGAAGAAACAAAAATATAGATTTCGATTAAAATAATATAATTGTCGAAGTAAATCAACTGAGACCTAATACCCAATCTTCACTCTTTTGTTTTTCTTTTCACTTCAAATTGATTGGTCAAGGTATTCAAAGCCCATAATAAAATTTTAGATATAAAGACCTCTTTTATTTTTATGGGTTTCGTAAGATTAGAATTAAACTGATTTTTAAAGATCAGTGAAAATCGTAACACAACCAACCTATGCATCTAGCTTAGTCCAAGTCTAGCTTAGGCTATGTTGTTATTGCAATCTGTGAGTCGCTGTTGCTTACCTATGCGCTAGATGGACTAGACCAAAGCGATGAATCTTTATCATATAGACATGTTTCATGTTTGGGTGCCTCTCCCCTACAACATACATAGCTACACCGCAAGCACGTGTCTAATATATCTAAAAATCTACGCCTGAGTGCAGGGTATTTTAGCTTTTGCAATGAGATTTGAAATAAATAAGAGATGGAAGGTCTTTCGTCAGCTGGGGATCGGCTATAATGGCTGTAACTAAGTAAGCTAATGTATAAGTAATTTGGTAACATATTATTCTCGGCAATCTAGATAATCTGGTAATTCCGCATTATCAAAATATATTGTTATAGATTTTCAAATATTTATGCAATAGGTAAATTGATTCCCGAAATTACAATTGTATCGTAAAATAATGAGTTGTCTGTCAAAACTAAGCAAAACTAAATAAAATTTAATAGCAATAATTACAGTGACTACAGGAATAACCTACAATTTATTACATATAAGCCATTGGTATTCCAATGTTAATGCACTAAATTCAATTGCAAGTAGTCGGTGAAAATGTTTACTATGTGTTTTTTTTAAGTATTACTAAGAAGCGGGTGGTGCATTTACAGAACGCAGAATTAAAACCTGCAAATCACCCAAGCATAAGGAAAGCCGATTCTGGAGACTCACGACACGACACGGTTAGGCTGCACCACTGTCTTCATCTCCCCTCACACAGCGCACGCACTTATGGTCTGCAACTGGCCCCCTCAATGTTACCTTGGTTTCCTTATGCCCTTTCTTTCTTTGTTCTTTTTACGTAGAACTTTGTAAATCAAAAATCACCCCTAATGATGAAGCACGCATATTTTACATGCTCGCTTTGGCGACACACACACACACTCAATCGTATAAATGCGAGTGTGTGTAAATAGCATATTCTATACCGAGGGTTGCCTATTAAGATGTCAGCTTATTCAAGATTTAAAATTATTCATGAGAAATTTTATTATAGATTCAGTCCAAAAGTTGCTTAAAATCCTTAATAATATTTGCACTACTTATGTGTATGTTTCTAAATGTCATTCTTCAATTACAACCATCGTGATAATAATAATAATGAGAATAATACATATTATTTTTACCAAGTCCAAAAATAATCATAACTAACTACGAGCAAATCATTTCCGATTTATTTACTTGTGATATATATTCCGCAGTCTGGACAAGTATTGATTGTACACATCTCGTATATATGTATTAATTGCAACCCCTCACATTAAGAAACACCAGAATGGCGACAACTAAAGCAAGTAAGAACGATGCAGCCAAGAGTACAATTGTCTAGGATACCCTGTGACTAACTCTAAAATACCCTAATACGTATTAGCTCTCATTGAAACACAGCACATGACCGCTAGATGACACGAATACAGCAGTAATTTGGAAAATAAGGGAAATAAGTATGGACCAGCATTCCCTATTTGGTGTCTAAGCTCATATTGTGCCCAAGACCAAGGCACTGAGAGGTTCTGCCTTTACCTGCATTACTCAATGGTGTAATACCCTTTTTTAACCATTTTCAATGGGTACAGGGTATAACAAGCGACAAGTCGCAAGTACTCACCTCCCACCTTGCGTAAAGACACTGAACGATTCTTCTAGTTACCTGCACCATCAACGTGCCCCGACAGGACGAGCTGAAAGTGAGGCGGGCATGGGGCGTGGGGAATGTAGAAGAGAATGGTAAAGGATGTCTGTCACCGTCTGCGTGCACATTTCCCTTTGTGAGCCCCTGTTGCAACTGAAGTGCGTTGCGATGCGTATCCATTGCATTAACTTGCAACTGAGAGACCCCTCTGCATGTGTTATATTGTACACTGTACATATGAGTGAATGTATGAACGTATGAATGTATGCATGTATGAATGTACGAGTGTTTGTATAACTACTTCAATATTTCACACCCTGATGAAATCAGACGATACGCACATGGGTATAAGGAAATTATACAGGATAATTTTTGATTTTTTAAACCTATACCTCATTTATACGATAGCTAAAATCGAGTTGACTTACAACGCATACATAAATACTTTCTTAATATGCCGTAACTCAACTCTTCGATATTCCGCATACAACTCTACATCAGCTGGCAAACACAAACGACTTCAATAAGAATACAACAAAGTTACTTGTTTCGAATTACGAATAACATATTAAATTTGAGTGTCTTAGCTTTTATAAATAGCTTCTGAATTAAAGCACTCGACTCGCACTCGAGTGTAGTTGCTGATCAAGAATGGGGACAATTTGATAAATCGAAATGCGTTAAAGCTCAGAATAATTCAGTAATATTGTAAGAAAAATGCGATTTACTTACATGCTGTTCGACGTGTTCCAATGCATGTAGAATGTCTTGGCGCAGCTTGACATGGTCGAAAGTAAAACAGTCTCTATGCAGATTACCGTAAGGAAAGTGACAAAAGATGTGGCGCCCAACGTGGGCAACGGAACTAACATTTTAAATCGCACCGCATTGCTCTTCTTTTTTTGTTTCCTGCCGCTGTTACTCCTCGTGTTGTTCTCATTATTTTTTAGAGCGACTTCCATCATCCTGGATGATTCTGTTCCTGTTCGTTTTCCTGTTATGTTTTGCGGCCGGGGCTGAAGGTGGGACTCTGATTTAGATTCAGATTCGGACTTGGGTTGGGGTTTAGTTTGTTGGTAGGGCTTATATTGGTCTCTATACATCAACATATTTGTATCGTAATGCCTACTATTTTGAACGCCATATGCTGGGCTAATAGTAGAACTGAGACCGGGCTCAATTGTTTTCTTGGTCTTGCTTTTACTCTTAGACTTTCGATGCATAGCTGGACTTAAGAGTATCGTTGTGGCCTGATTTCGATTTCGCGCTTTTGGCATACATTTGTCAATGATCGTGGGTCGAGATGTTTTAGCACTGCTAATCCTTATCTCGGACGCTTGCTCCTTCCAAGATGTTAAGGACTTGACCATCCGTTTGTTAGCAGCATCGTTCGCCGTACTGTCGGCGCAATCAGCCGGTGAAGGTCGCCGGCACTCCATACAGCAGCACAGCGATGTGGACGACAGCGTGATTGATGAACCCGCTGGTGATTCCTCTCGACTCTCTTGCTTCGGCATTGGCATTAGCATTGGCATTGACATAGATCTTAATTGGCAGCTAGGTGCTACCATTTGATTTTGATGGTTAATTGCTATCAATGGCTTTCAAGCGACAGTTAAGTTATAGATCTTTTTGACATTGTTGTCGGAAGAAACGTCACTTCAATTAAGTGTAGCCTCAGCCCCGGCACTCTCTTTTTAACCAATAATGAAAGCTTTGAAACTTTTTGCTTTCTATCAGTTTACTACAATATTCGTTACTTGCTGTTGGTGTTGATGTCAATGCTTCACTATTATCCAAGCGTTGCCAGATGACCCAATGCTTGGTGTTGCTTGATTTTGACAAAATTAAAGTAGAGTCCGGCAACATGCCGATGTATCTCATCTCTGCAAATAAATTAATACAGTTTCTAATTTAATTCGTATTATGTAATAATAATAATATAAATATATATTTCAGTAAATGTAATGCCTATTGATATCTTAACAGTATTTCATATAATTTGTGATAATATTCCAAAAATTAGCGATTAAGCTGTGTGATTGGAATAAAATTAAATTATTGTTGCTATTGCAACCACATCACTACTTCGACATAATACAATCCACAATAACCGGCTGAACTTCGAAGTTTTCGGAAAAGCAAAATAACGAAATTGTAAGAAATGTATGAACATCCTAGAGGAACAGATCTGAGTTTATCACAATCCTTCTAGAATGGGAACAGTAGGTGTGTGTCGATATTAGGGAGTGTACATTAAATTGTATTGTAACGGGTATCACAATGTAACTCACGCCATATATAATCATTTAATGCCGGTAATATTGTTGAGTGTATGGACCGAAAATAATATATTATTGTTGCCCATGTAACAACACCCAACGCAATCACATAGCATCCACACACATCCCACATAATATTTCTTTAATCCGTTATAATTGAACTGCGATCCAAAATCTTACTCTTCGATATTCTGTATAAATATAATGTCTAGGCATACACATACATATATGTAGGACATGCACGTTTGAATAGTACAACTTTAAGTCGTCTTGTGAGTCGTTTACACAAGTGCATATCTTGTCCACAATTTATAGAAGTAATTACAGTTGGTTTCATACAGGACTTTTATGGCTTGTTTTGCCAGAAAAATAATATTGTTGTTAGTTTACACTGAGAGAGCGTTCTCTTGCATTTTTTTCTCCCTCTCGTTACTTTCCCCTAAAAGCAGACTCAACTACGAAAACATCGAAAGCGACGATTTTCTGTATACACACATCGTATCACACTCATACACATAAAAGCATATACAACATACACAATCACCAAAAACTAGTACAATTAGCTAACTCTATTATACTTAAGTAATTTTGGATGAAAAACTAACAAAAATTGAAAGAAACATCTTCTAATGTTATGCCTTATTTATATAAAAGCATAAAGCAGTCTGTGTCTACACTTATCTCCACCAATTTACGATACACAATAGACACTTTTTACGCACACACAAGCATATTGCTATATTTTTTATGTATATGTACATTTTCCAATTTTATTTTATTTCACAGCGATTCACATTTTTCCCATTTGCTTCGTTTAATATGCACCAAGTCGCTGTAATAACATCCACATTATTAAATTCATTTATTAAAATAAATATCTAAATAAGTACATTTATGTGGTATTTAATGAGCTATGCTAAGCGTAAAAAGAATAATACGGAACTTACAGTGTGACAGTATCTAAGAAATGTATCTGTATCTAACAGTTATTTTTATAGCAAGTACTTTTTAGTTACATAAGTATTTTTAATCGCGAGTCACACTTGATATTCTTTAGAAAATAGTCGGCCGATTTAAAAATTCTAAACAAAAATGTCATTAGTTTAATTTTTGATCATACTTCTCTTTAAATCTTAATGTACTTTAATAATATATATAAATATAAATGTTATGATTTAACTTTTTAATTTATATAACTTTAATTGTTGACAATGATTAAAATGTAGTATATGTTTATGCATAATTGTAATGTATTTAAGTAAACTGTCTGAAGTAAGTGAAGGGTAATCAACGAAATGGTGGCAAAACTATCGATAGATATTATAATAACCGATAAGTAAAGTGTATTTTAAGCTCCCACCACTTTGGTTTATCGCAACAGCTGATAGGCCACCGAATTTTGCTTGGACAGCTCTGTTTGGATTACAAGGGCCTTAATAACTTTTTAAGAATTGAAAATGTTTAGCAACGTTGTTAAGCGATCGGTTCGTGCCGGAGTGCACATTTTCAAAACTCAATCACCAATTGCATCGACAGGTAGCAGCGTCCTTAGGTAAACAATTTACCGAAGCCGACACTTACATAACCATTACGGTACTGCTGCGTTATAATTTATAAAATGTGTTTATATTTTTATATTTTAGTACAAATCAGCACCGCGGAGCTGCAAAATGGTATCCAGATCCTGAATTTATGAAGCAGTTCAGCGGCCCTGTAATGTATCCAGATGAAGTTACTTCATTGTGGCAAGTGCCCCCATGGAACAGTAAGTCGTCTATTGTAAAAACGAGTTTTATTTTCTTATTCACTATTCCCATTTGTTAATAATCAGGCAAAGTAGAACCAGTTGAAAAGTCGGTCCGCAATTTAACTTTGAATTTTGGACCCCAGCATCCGGCTGCTCACGGTGTTCTGCGTCTTGTGCTTGAACTTGATGGAGAGGTTATTATTTAAAATAATGAATTCTATTTTGTTCCCAAATTATTATAAACTTTCTTACAGACTGTGATGCGAGCCGATCCACACATTGGTCTGCTGCATCGTGGTACCGAAAAGCTGATCGAATACAAGACCTACACACAGGCACTGCCCTATTTCGACCGTTTGGATTATGTGTCCATGATGTGCAACGAGCAGTGTTACTCGCTGGCCGTCGAGAAATTACTAAATATCGACGTTCCACTGCGCGCTAAGTATATCCGAAGTAGGCATCGTCCATAAATAGTCTGTGTAGATCAAAAGATCAAATAATCGATCGAATCCAATTGAACTCTTATTATAGCACTCTTTGCTGAATTAACTCGCATCCTTAACCACATTATGGCTGTTGGCACTCACGCCCTAGATGTAGGCGCTTTGACTCCCTTTTTCTGGCTATTTGAAGAACGTGAGAAAATGATGGAGTTCTACGAACGTGTTTCGGGAGCACGTATGCACGCAGCTTATATTCGACCAGGCGGTGTCTCATTAGTAATTAGCACTTTAATGGTAACAATTTTGTAATACTAAGAACAACTGATTGATTGCAGGATATGCCCCTTGGTTTAATGGATGATATCTATGAGTTTGCATCAAAATTCTCTGAACGATTGGATGAGGTGGAGGACGTGCTGAGTACGAACCGAATTTGGGTACAGCGTACCGAAGATATTGGCATTGTGTCAGCCGAGGAAGCTCTTAATTATGGATTCAGTGGTGTAATGCTGAGAGGCTCTGGGATCAAGTGGGATTTGAGAAAGCAACAGCCCTACGATGCGTACCATCTAGTTGACTTTGACGTGCCAATCGGTACTAAAGGCGATTGCTATGACCGTTATCTGTGCCGCATTGAAGAAATGCGTCAATCTCTTCGTATTATCGATCAATGCCTAAACCAAATGCCAGCAGGCGAAATAAAAACTGATGACGCTAAAGTGACTCCACCATCCCGCTCCGAAATGAAGACATCCATGGAAGCACTTATACACCATTTTAAGCTATTCACCCAGGGATATCAGGTACCACCCGGTGCGACTTATGCAGCCATAGAGGCTCCAAAGGGTGAGTTTGGTGTATATTTGGTATCAGATGGTTCAAGTCGTCCATACCGATGCAAGATCAAGGCACCAGGATTTGCTCATTTAGCTGCACTTGAAAAAATTGGAAAGCAACATATGTTGGCCGATGTGGTTGCCATTATTGGTACCCTAGACGTTGTCTTTGGCGAAATAGATCGATAAAATGATCATTGGAAACTACATATATAACAAGATTGTTTCTTTTTTTCAACGAATTGTGCAACTTATCATGCGTTGAGAATATAAATAAATAAATCTTAGAGGTTTTTAAGCCTAAACGGAATCATAATTTAATCATGAAGTACGTGAAGTATTTGCAAGGGAGTTTTCCAAAATTTTGTAGCCATATAACGGTGGGTAGAGCATTTTATATGAGCTTAATTTCCATATCCATATAGATAACATAAATTTGTCAGATAATTAAAGTTGTATTGGCTCTTACATTTTAAAACATGTTTCAGATTTTATTCACAAACTTCTTAAAATATAGAATAATGCTTTCCAAACTACATCAAGGATAAATTCATTATAATAAATAACCATTTTGTCATATATTGCATCTCTTTATTTTATTATTTGTTGCTTTGGTTTTATGAATAAATCTATTAACTGAGCATGCATATGTTAATATAATGGGTGAGGTCCCCATTAACATTATTGCACATTCCAGCTCGAATGCAATAATGTACAGAATCAACATCTATATCTATATCGTGGTAGAGTAATAAAGTAGTGCTATTTTTATTTTTTAACACGCATTGTTTATCAATTTTTATTAGGCTGAAATCTGATATTAAGTTAACACTAAAGAAGTTTAGATTTTATACATATATATATGTTTTTGTTTTATGTTCTTCATATTTTTTCATATACATATGTATATGTGGTGTATGGATGTGTGTGCATATACACATACTTCAATTTATATACATACACACATGCAATTAGGTTTTTTCCTTTTCTTTTTTAATTATTTTGCTATGCATTTTTTTCATCATACCTATTAAGTTTTAATTCTACGTGATCACATTGAAACTTTTGTTTTATAAACGTTTTAGTAATTATTTTAAGAAATTTGTTGTAATTTGTAACATATTTTCTAAAAGCTTTAACAATTTTTAACATACATATTTACGATGATTTTTTAAGTTACATCAACCGGATACATATTATGACAAACTGATCCATTAAATCTACAAAACACCTTTTAGGTGTTACAGTGTTTTTATCAATTTCAATTTAATTTCAACGAACAACATTTTGTCGTGCCTCTTACGTTTTCCCTTATTTAAATTGTTATATTTTTACCTTAAAAGATTGCTGTTGGGCTTGTATTTTTGTTAGTACCCGCAATATTTTAATAATAATAAAATATAAAGCTGATAGTTACAACTAAGTAGCATTGCACAACGACATTGGGCACAATATATTCACAGAGTACAGAAATATGAATATCTTCTAAATATGTATCATATAGGTATTACTCTCTAACTCTCTGCTAATTGGTATTAGTATTTTAACGTACATACGCATATAAACATACTTTTGAATACATATTATTTTATTTACTAAATTGTCTATCCACATTTTGTATATTTAACTTTTGATGCCTCTGAAATAACAACATTGAACTGTGAAAAGCATGACAAAGTGGTTTACGTTTATATTATATACATACATATTCTCAAACTGTTGAATTACCTCTTGTATTAATTAATTTAAAACAATCAAAAACAATTATTCATTGCTTTCGTGCGTCTTAAATATTTTAAATTTACTTGTGTGTATGTGGATATTAATTTTTGCATAGTAATGCTATGTTTAAATATATTTAAATAAATATATATTATATACTATACATACATATATATATATATATATATATAATATAGTATATATTCATATATATGTATATATATATATACATATAGTATAGTATATATACATATATATATATATATATATATATTGTATAGTATATATATATACATGTATACATTAGATAGATTGAAAGTTCACTAAAATACATAAGCCTATTTATGTATGTATGCTTGAATTTGCTAAATGCTTTATAAATCAGATGAATTTAAAAGCCTTTTCAGTTAACACTCTTATAACACCATGTTTACCGAAGTACTAAAGTAAAAGTATTATAAACAAATTAAAAGGGAAATAAAAGTCACTTATCACATCACATATGCATCTTATAAGCAGTTAGACATAATATTTACATATCGTCATATAATAAATAGATTTGGTTTCGAAGCTAAAATCAATCATTTAAAGCACTCATCCCTTATATAACTAGCTCAGTTGATCAATTCTAAGGCGTGAGCACGAAAAATTAAAAACAGTTATTGAATTTGTTCATTGCATGGTGAATGGTGATGCATCTTTGATAACAGCTATTAACTAGGTTTTTCTTCTCAATTATTTAAGACTATTTGTTGTTGTCGGTAGATTATTATCGGCAGTGATTGAATCGGACGATTTCTTCATTTTGTCGCAATAATCGTTAAAAATATCACGAAATCGTATCCAGCACTTCTCAGGAATAGTTATTGAAGTCCGAAAATTATTTTTAACCTTAAATGTGAGATTAAAATAATTGCAAATATCACATTTACGATTTTTAAGAACTCCATTTCATACCTCACTTATTCGCATATAAACTCCACGATTATTTTGACCTATGTCGAAATAAAAGTTTTTATTATCCACCTTCATATGCCGCTCTTCGGGTAAATCGCCCTTAAAACTGGAAAAACAAAAAGCGAAGAATTAACATAATTCTGAAAGATAAAATTGACTTGCCCACTTTACCCCCCATCGTTGGCTCCAAATTCTTCCAATAAATCTGTCAGAGCGTCGCGGAATTCAATCATTCCTTGAGCTGGTAATGCAATTTGAGACCTTGGTCCACCTCTTGTGATTGTTTGTGATACCTGAAATATACAATGAACGAAATTAATATTGAACATTGTTATTATACACATTAGTATCAATACCAGTTGTCAGCATTTAAGGGGCTCACAAGGTTGTTTCAATGTATGCAACGAGCAAAAGGAAGCATCTTCGACCCTTATAGTATTCTTGACCAGGATCAACAGCCGAGTCGATCCATCTGTCCGTACACCTAATTCTGCTATTATATTTATATTATTTAATTACAACAACAATGAAAAAGCGAAGCGGTCATGCAGGCGAACGAAGTGATGAACAGGGCTAAATCGACTTGGCTCTTGTTAATATACTCGGTTTTACCAAGCTTTTAATGGGTGCCAGGTATAAAACTTTAAGTAATTATTATCTGTATCATCAGATGGTATATTCTTAATTAATATCCGCAGCGAGTCGATGATTCCCATCAATAACGGCCGCCTGTGCCCATTCGTACTGTGGAGCCTACTCCACTGTGGTTATACTTGGCATTAATTAAACATTTAAATTCTGAATCCAGTAAAATGCAGACAATCCAGAATCGTTTTTAATGCGCAGAAATGATTTAATCATTTGCATATTACTTACAGCTATATTTATCAATAGACTTACACGAAGAAATCTTCCGCGAGCATTCTCCTTTAAGTCCAAATAATATCTTCGATTATCCTTTATCATCATTTCGGACTTCAATTTACCATCCTCTGGCAAATTGTCAGTATTTGGTGGCCCTGCATTTTGACCAGCTTAATATATTATTAATCCAAAATAATCATTTCACCAATAATGAAGAATTTCCTACCTAAAGATGCATAATAGTCACTAAATGCCGATAGATGGTCGCGGAACTCAGCTGCAGTCGATAGTGCCAAATATATTTGGCTTCGTCTTCCATCAGCTCCAATCTGAAATGAGTGATACAGAACATTAAAACAAAAGCAAACCATAAAAAGAAGCTAAGTAATTCCATAATAGACTTCAACTGGGAAAGAGTGTTAGAAGTAGAGTTAACTCGAATATGATAGACTCAGTATTAATTGCGTAAACAAGAAGCTATAGTCAAAATCTAAATTCGATAAGTTGATATGTGTAGGTATGTATGAGATACCTACACACATGCCAACATACCTATATAAACACATTTCAAATCAAACACATGTCGCCAGCTAACACAAATACGTCAGTATTCTCTACTTCTTGCTGTGGTCGTGATGCATTTTTAAGGTTAGATTCTGACTATAATATATATTAAGTGTGCTGAAAACGGTATATAGGAATAAACCCGTCAACTTTGGCGTCTCTATCTCTTATAGTTGCGGAGATATACGCGTTGATACAGATAGACAGACGAATAACGCCGTAAAATGAAATATAATTTATCTTTAAATTCAAGACAGTTATTAATGATACCTCGAAAATCCTTTGTGAATAAACTGTATATATATTTATTTGATGCCACGATTTTTGATCGACATGCATTAATCGACATTCATTAACTAATTTAATTACCTCAGCCACTTTAATGAACCTTCCACGACGATTTTGTTTCACATCTAAGTAAAATCGTTTTGATTGAATTTGAAGCATTTTCGTAGCCAGTTCCTGTTCAATCGCGCTGCCAGCTGAAAAATAACCAACATACTTAAGTAACTAGTTTAACTTCTATGTATTATTCATTATATCATCATACCTTTGCCAGATGACTCAAAATCGTTTCTGCTCAAAGAACCTTCCATATTACCCGCATTGTATTCTGTAATTAACAAAATATTAAAATAATAATACCTATACTTAAGCAACACTTTTACAGAAATATAGCTTCGTTTCTTTGTCCTGTTCAAAGCATTTTCTTGCAATAACATCTTTTTCGAAAGTAATTAAAATATCTTATTTATAATAACATATTATTTATCACCTGAAATGTTACGAATCGTAGTGTGCAGCTATTAAACTATTAACCCAGCTATTAAACCAAGCTGAAGTAGCGAGAAGCATGTTAACCAACAAAGTTAATTTTTGGCAAGTAACTTTAAGATGATTAAAAGTTAGCTATTAAATAATCTTCGTGTATTTCATTACTCTGAGTAATTTTTAACGATTTTATTTGACCAATTGTCCCTATGAGAGCATACGATGTCGGGAGCATGATATCAATTATACTGTTGTTTGTGATTGATACGTATATCTATGAAAACCAAAAATATTTTGATCGATAGTTAGTTGTCCGAACTGGATAAATCTTCAAGTTGGTCTGAATATCGTGGAAAACAAAATATGTTCATCTGAAAGTATTGAGAATTAAAAAGGCGAGGCACGATCAATTTTTCCATCCCCACTTGGTATCGATATACACACTGAGAAAAATAGCTTATTTCGTTCTTGAGCTATTCCAAAACATTTTGATAAAGTCCCAACAGTACGCCAATTTTGGTTCAGTACCGGTGTGCAATCGTGATTTCTTCGGGTTAAGGAAATATACTTATGTATGTATGTAATCTTATTTATATTTTCTATTTTAAATGTTTCCAAATTTGCGACAAATTCATTAATTGATACACTAGGAACTTACTTGATCCTGAGATGCCCTCGTCTCCACTTCCGAGATCAGACATTACGAAGTGCAATCTCTAATAATTTATCGGTAGCTTTAACTCGCAATTCTGTGATCCACCTTCTTCCACTTGTCTCTCAATCCTTTACCAACTGCCAAAGTAAGCCAAGCGTTTTAGCCGGAGCACAGCTCTGCACTTTTACACCTATAAAATAACACAAAAACAAAATAGAAAGCATATGAATATATATATGTATATTAAATAATATTTGTTGTCACTTGTACATAATAGGTGTAAATATTTTGATTTCCTAAATCACATACGGATTTATAACATATGTATGTTTGCTTACTATATATGTAAGTGTATTTATACATATGTACATGCAAATAAAATATTATGCACAACTGCATATAGTATGTGTTTGTACACATATACATAGTATATGTGTGGGTAATGGGTACTTGTACTTTTCAGTGAACTGCTCTTGCAAAAACCTTGAACGTAGTACATACACACTTGCACATGCATGTATACATACATATGCATGTATTTGGTGTTTAGTATGTTAGATACCATCTGCACAATACGTTTATATAATTTGTCTCAAGTTCAGTCAAATTAAATATTAAGTTTGCTGAAAATTGAAACTATAAATTGTATGGGTTAAGTTAATAGATATCCTAAAATACTTTAATACACACACATTATTTTCTATATAAATTATACACATGCATACATTCATGCCTATGTCCTCAAGACGGTTGGCAAACTCACAAATTAGACAATTTTCAGATTGGAATGATATTATTTGATGGCATTTACATTTACAATGAGTTTTAGGAGCACAAAATCTTAAGTTAAATATATTTAAATATCAACTAAAATTTGCAAAAAAAAAATACGCACACACACACATACAAAGGTTTTACGACGACGCTCAGATTGAGATGACACATGTGCAGACCATTTCGATTTCGATAACTAGATAAAGTGATTGCCATGAGAATTAAAGCACAAGTTCAATTTCAAATGCTTGAATGCTTTTGAATTTTTTGGGATAAATTAAGTATTTATTGCTAAAACTAAATAAATATCAACAAAATATTTATTATATTTGGTTCCTGAGGGAATGACTGTGTATATTATAATTATCGTTTGAAAATCAGCTGATTCTTCGGAAACATCTGATTTTAATACCATAAGTTAGTATTTAATAACATAGCAGGATAGTTATATTTTCGTGGAAAGAGAGATTGTTACGAGTTAAATTTAAATTAAAATAAGTTTAAGTTATTTGGGTTCAAACTGTTCCGGGCGAACACACTAATATCGAAATAGCAACTGGATATTAAGCATTAACATACTGCAATCAGGGTTGTAGTTAAAGGTTTATTGTGGTATTTCTTTAATTAAAATGATTGGTCACACTGATCTGGAAAGCTTTTCTTGCTCTCAAAATACCAAAGCAATTTTTTACATATTAATACAACTAAAAGCTTTCTTATTCAACAAAGAATAACAAGATAATAATTGAATTTTAAACTAAAACACAACGGTACTAGCACATGACAACATATTTTCGTCTGTGATACAAGACTTGCCACCCAGCTGATTGTTGGGAACACTAAAGACATCTGAATAATTGAGATCGTATTAAAATCAACATTAGCAAAGTGGAAGCATCGGTGTATCCGCAGAGTATTGGGCCATAGTAAATTTAGTATTTTTAGGTATTTTTATATTATGCGACTAGCGATGTGCATAAGAACTTGTATCTAAGCATAACATTCTGTTAACTGTTTTAATGTCTGAAATTAAGTTAACAGGTCCGATTGGAATGTTAATCAACTGTTAAAAGAGAATGCACAGTTCAACCGTACGGTCGCCTACCGCGGACGCCTGCTATACATTTAACTTACTGTATACATAGATACATAACTGTGTATGCATGTCCACACAGCTATACATAGCATGTATATTTTTATTTGCGGCATTATTGTTCGGTCCTTCGGTTCGTGGTTGTTGCATATAAAAGCCAACTTGGTAAAATTTCGAAAGTTTTATTTCTAAAGTTACATATATGAAATTGAATGAAATATTCAGGAAAATTAGTGTTTGTGCGCGTGTGTTACAAGAGAATATTTTGTTGTGTAATTAATTTTCAATATTTACAGGTTTTTCATTTCATATATACCGAATAAAAATACACAAACATATACAGATACACGTACAATACGTGTACTCCTATGTACGGAAATACATTTAAAACAATTCATAATGTGCTTTAGAAATTCAAAGCTAATTCAATTCGCAGTACAAGATGTGAGTGCCTCATACATTGCTACATTTTAAAATACGTAAATGTGTATATACTTTATTGCTATTAATTATATTATATTTATATAGGTGCATACTTTTTTGTTATATGTACACATGTCTTAATATATAATCGGGTATTTGTGAGCTGCATGGGAAATGCTCCTGCTTCTTCGATTTCCACAAAAACAAGAGCACCTCTACCTACATGCATGAATACTTATACATATACACATGCATGTACATATGTATATACATATACAAATACAATACATATACAATATGTTCATACATAAAGCATACCTACATTTTCGTGTGTATGCATGGCATTCGTATTGATATTTGTATCCACATTCACTGAGTTAAAGCATCTCTAGCTGAAACCACAAAACAGAAATAATAAGTACATATATATGTATGCCTGTATGCATCTATGTATGTATGTATGTATATATGTATGTATGCATATTTGTATCTATATACGTATAGCAACAAGCTGATAGAATCTTTATTTTCGTATTCTTTCTCTGTCAGGTTTTGTATCTAAATAGGCGAATAGCACATACATAAGTACATATTAATATATACACGTCACTACATGCATACATATACATATATACTTAGATATACAAATGTATATGTTCGCATATCTACAAATGCATACATACATATGTGTATTACATGTACTGTCTTAATATAACCAAAACATATTATTTAAAATATAAGATTTCGGTAGTACCAACAAAACAGTTGTATATTTAATATCTTTTTATTTTCTGCAACGTCCTGACCACCTCGTCTTGATTTCTTTGTAATCCCTTGTAGACATGGGAATAGTGTCACCAAATATGTAGTGATCTATATAAAGTTAAACACACGTTAAGCTTATCAATTCAATTATCTTGTTTTGGTAATCATGAATAAGTATATTTTACTATTCATATTCTGTAGAAAGGATTATTTGAATTCATTTTCTTTTTGGCGCCAATTTGCCAAAAATGACAAAATATAATAAATTCTGTTATGTAAATATCCACATTGAAGTTACTAATACTATTTACATTTGGTATTTAAAGCTTATTAAACATTATTTAATTGTGCCTATGTAATAATCAGAAGCATCTTCGATATAGAATTCCCAATTTTGTTGCCACTTTCGATACTTAGCAGTTTCTTGAGTCCATTGAAAGAGTGATTTAGACAATTACACCTTCAACAATTTGCAAATTTAAATATACAAACTTAAGTAAGTTCAAAATGCAAATAGTGAAACTTTAATTAGTCTTGGACATCAAGTAAAAAAAGTCCATTAGGGCCAAAAAGTTCAGTCTTTCTACATTTAATACATACGTATGAGTCGAAGACTGAACTCTCGTACCAATTAAGATATCATATTGTTTTTTTTGGTATTGAACTCACAAAAAATCCTATTTCATTCTTAAACAATTTCATTTAAATATTGTTTGTTTTCGAAAGCAAGATTTATGCAGGTCGAACATAAATTCAAATTTGCGGATTCATATTTCATAGTGGATAGTCAAATACAGATAAAACAAGAACAAAAAGTTCTCTTCGGCACACCAAATATTTGGTACCTTTACAGAGGCAATCATACCTGTAACAGCTTTATGGTATAGTATAAGTGGTATTCAGTATAAGTGTAACTGGGAGACTAGTTTGATCAAAAATATGTGACGCCTGCTTTACGTTACGCGTTTCTGGACTATTAATTCCTCTGTAAGGCGAATTCAATGAAAAGAGTCTTAATCTTATGCGTCTATTTTGGGAGAGTTTCAGTCAGATTATGATACTCGTAGGCTTGATTAAAGGAAAACTGTTTTAATGTAATTATTTATTTATTTATGTTTAATATATTATATTTCTTGTTTGTTGTCAGGGGGTGGCGTGGGTGAGGGCTCATTGCGGGGTATCTCATGTACTATACAGATAAATGTTGCTTTCTAAGCTATTTTTGAAAGCTTTTTAAGAAAAGCTCGTGCGAAGCCAGCGCGGTTCTTGAAAACTTCCCAAAAAACTCTGTAGAAATTTTACACAATCTTAAACAGGTTTTTAATTTTTGCTCAAAAAATGGAACTTGTGTATATAAAAGGCTTTTGGACGGAACGAGCCTCACACTAAAAATAATACTACATATTAGATCCCATTTGACTAGTATATGATTTTCAACATTGATATTTTGGCAATATTTCCAGCTTTGTTGAACTTTAGTGAAACAACAGACCCAAACTTGTATGAATGTACATATGTATAACTTGTACAAGTGTAAGCACATGAACCGGTTGGGTTACATCCACATGCACATCCACATCTATATCTACTTACATATGTACGTACGTACACACATACGTACGACCAGAGTAACTGAACATGTGAGTATGTGTTTCTTTGTATATGTATGCACATACATACATTTGCCTTACAGTGTATAGTCTGATCGGCGGCTCTGTTTGGAACAAATGTAGACTGCCGTGTATGTAATGTGAAAGTAGCATAACATACATATATATGTATATATTAATACGTATCTTTAACTTTTTTTAGATTGGTGTATTGTATAAGTCAGATTCAATATTTCGATTAGGTGTTACATTGGGGGTTCCTAAGGGACTTTTCATCAGTCTCATTTTAAAGCTATAGATTTCAGTTTCAGTTGATCACGGAAGTTGACCCAGAAAAGGTTAGCAATGTTACATAAGAACAAACGACGATAACATACAAAATAATAGGAGAAACAATAAAAATTAACACAGAATATATGAAGTGTTTAAAGCCCATTAGAATGCATCCTATTATAAAACATTCCAGAAGTATGAAATCTTTGATTTTCTCTCAAAAGGATTTCATAGCTTTGTGCAAATGTAATAAACAGACAGAAGTAAGCAGGCTGACTCTAAAAAGAGAAAAAGAGAGACTGGGCACAGGGAATTTGTAGTCGTGCATCGTTTGTTGTGAACAACGTAAAACATTGGATAAAATTCCTCAATTTCAATTCCTGAGTATTCTTTATGTTTTTTATAGTTTATTTAAGTAATACAAGTAGTATTATAAGTATAATATAAATTAATATCTCTTGTTTTAGGTCTCGCCAAGGCGGCATAGTTTCTATACCATAGACTAGACGACAAATTGTTCAGAAATCTTTTCATTTGAATATTATCTATATTTATTTATATTTAATCTTAGATACAACTTTTCTCAGTGCTTAAGCTAAGGATGATTTCAGCATGTAGCGGATATTATTGCTACTCGATACTCGATTTTGTATTTATTTAGTAAGATACTTACTGGGCTGTCAATGAACAACTAATGTATAGTAGTTGTTCATGTTGATCTTAAGTAATAATCAATTGATATAATAGTTTGTAACAAATGGGGTTTATTCGTTAACTTTCTTTAAAAGTATCTATTGGCAAAAAGAGCAAAATAGTATGCTGCATAAGCACATCCCATCTTATACATATCCTATAAACTATTGTATATGAATATGTATGTACATACATATGTATGTAGGTATACTGACCAGGCTAACATGACTGTTGGTCACATAACATTATTCACTAGGGAATCATATAGACACACAAAATCTTATGACCAAGCAAATGTAAATTCGAAAAAAAAAAAACATATTTATACATATACATGCATCCAATTGTACAACTATGTACATATATATGCACCTTCAATATGTTGTTGTTGTACATAGGTTGCTTTTGGACGTTTTGTACAATGTGCACATTGCACAGTCGCTGATGCGCCAGCAGCAACGTCGAATTCAACTCTCTCGTCAGGAAAGTAGAGAGTGAGAGAGAGCGAGAGAGATTGGGAGACCAATAGGTAGAGGGTAAGCGCCTTTAGGCCGTGGGCTTTAATTTAAAATTTCATCGTCAAGTTGAAAATACATGTATTGTTTTTATATGACTCAAAATTCAGTTAAACAGCTTTTAGACTTATGTGAATTGCTCGATTGTGATTAATTATTATTTCTATTATTTAATATACATATATATGATACAATAACATTATTATGTCTTATTTTTATTAATCATACATAACAATTTATAATGTATGCATATTTGCAACTGAATATAAATATATAATAATATATAAATAAATATATATAAATATTGTGCATGCGTATGTATGTACCAGTGCCGAAATTCAATTGGTTCCTAGGATCCTAGTCCACTGTGCGTTACAGCGCGAGTGCAGCTGTTCTTCCATGCTTCGATTGTGTATTAGCTTTTCTACGGGCTGGATGCAGCTGCTGCTTCTGTTCTGTTCTTTTCTGGGCTTTTGCTTTTCCTCTCTTCGTCTGACTCGATTTTCTCATTTCTTTTGTGCTTGTTCGTTATATTGAATACATGTAGTGCATATTGCACATTGAAACATGCATATACACACATGCATATATAAGTTCGTAACATAGATTTCTATGCATGCATAATTGTATATGCATATTGTACATACACATACTGCATAAAACACACATACACATGCCTTGGTTTCTGCCTTTAATGCAAATAAGTAAGATAAGCTTGATTACATATATGTAGTATATGCAAAAATATAAAATTATATTAACAATTTGAAAGGTTTTGAATTTTAGCATGCATACACAAGATTTCATCACAATCGGATAAAAAACACAAAAGTTATTCTGGAAATATGTCTTACACTACGTCTAAGGCTGAGTTGTCTGTTTCCATGCAACAAGTAAGAAATCTTCGGCGCTTCGAAGATAACCTTGTAAATTTAACATTTAACATGCCTTCTTTAATAGTTTACCTTATTGTATAAATTGACTATTTCCATACGATAATAAGTAATATGTAGTGTAGATTTATACATGTGATCGATTCCACAGGGAATCTTGTTGGCGATTACTCTCCACTGCAGCGTTTTTACTTGGTTTGAATTTTAAATATTGATGGTTCTGGCATAACTCAATCAGTTTTCCAAAAAGTCAAAAACCTCACAGCTTTCTTTTGCCTGTAAACTTGAATTAAATTAATGAATTAATTCAAAATTATAATTATAAATGAAAAATAACAAATTAAAATGATTTAATTACTTTGGATAAAGTATAGATTTTGTCGGCAATAGAGTTGTAAAATTGTGGCAACTGATTCTGCAACTGATTTTTCAATAATAATTGAACTGTGCGAAGTTTTAATTTTCTAACTTGTATGAATATTAGTTACAACTAAAATATATACTATATATATAATAATATATATAACAGCATCTTTCTCTTCCATTAGCAGAGGTAGTCCTACAATTGTAGCATTTCCCCATCCCACTGCTCTCCCCTTATGATTGTTACTTGGTCACACTGTTTAGCAACATATCCTGCTCAGCTCAGTTCAAGCATTTATTCTATGTTAGTTGATTAGGCTCGTGATTCAAAAATAATTTCCAAAGTAGCTTTATTTAAATAAAATTAATTCATTTATGCATAAGTTAACTTAAATTTCAAAGTTAAAATAAAATAAAAAATGAGAATATATTAGAATATATATAATTTATGTTTAGACGCGATATGGATGTATGTATTTAGACATACATTCTATTTACATACATATGCATGTATAGTTTTTCCAGTCTGCAGATAAGAATGAGTACGAATGATATGAGCTCCAACATCCCTTTGGGACGAAAAGGAAAGGGATGCAAATCTGAAATAGAAACAACAACTATCAGCTAACGAAAAGAGCACACAAAAAAAGTAATGCACTTGATAGAATTCAGATGAGAACCCACCTCGAAAGTGCATACGTATTGCGTATATCTGTGTATACATATATATATATATATGTATATGTATATGTATATGTATATGTATATGTATATGTATATGTATATGTATATGTATATGTATATGTATATGTATATGTATATGTATATGTATATGTATATGTATATGTATATGTATATGTATATGTATATGTATATGTATATGTATATGTATATGTATATGTATATGTATATGTATATGTATATGTATATGTATATGTATATGTATATGTATATGTATATGTATATGTATATGTATATGTATATGTATATGTATATGTATATGTATATGTATATGTATATGTATATGTATATGTATATGTATATGTATATGTATATGTATATGTATATGTATATGTATATGTATATGTATATGTATATGTATATGTATATGTATATGTACATGTATATGTATATGTATATGTATATGTATATGTATATGTATATGTATATGTATATGTATATGTATATGTATATGTATATGTATATGTATATGTATATGTATATGTATATGTATATGTATATGTATATGTATATGAATATGTATATGTATCTGTACAGTACACAACACATACAAATGTATGTGCATTCGTATCTATATTAATTTGTAGGTATATGCGCTTGCTCGGCTCGGCGTAGGCTCAAAACAGTTTGAACAGGGCCTGTCTGCTTATGTTAGTGTTTGTTGGAGCATGTTGCATCGACGCATCTCCCCATTGTTAGATTTTATGTACATACATACCTATACATGCATATGTGTACGTGTATGTACATGTGGATGTGTATGTATGAATGTATAAAAGTATAAAGGCTAATAGTCTACACATACTATAAAATACACATACTATTTGTTGATATGTGTGTATTATGATAAATAACTGTTAATTTGTTCATACACACACACACACACACACATATATATATATATATATATATATATATATATATATATATATATATATATGTTTATGCTCACGCAATTTCTGGGTACATCCATATGTATGTATCTCTGTGTTCATGTGTATAGGTATCTAAATGTTTCAATCATTCAAATACCTCAATAGAGCCCATGAAATTTATAAACTATTGGGAAATTACTCGAATTCTAGCCTCCATTGCGCAGGATTGTAAACGACGCCATCTTAATGCACTTAGATATATATGTATGTATGATGTATGTAGGAACATATGAAGATACAATTCTAAAATTAACTCAAAAACTAGTGACAACGGTGCAGTGAAAGGTGCGAAAGTGCACGTCTACCAGATACCTTGTACACAGCTGGAAGGTACAACCACGTATTCGCACTCTTTCGTGCACTGTAACTTTAATTAACTAAAACTATAAACTATGTATGACTATATCGACTTATGCTAAAATTTGTATAATAAACAATGTATTCTATTGCAGATTCGATGCTACCAATGAAAATATTATCAGAGACGCGAAGGAAGCTTTGGTCATGTCACCATGGTCATGTTACATTGACAGACAGTTAATCATTAGAAATCGCAAAAGAGCGGAAACAGCAGGAAAAGTCTTAACTGTTAAAAAGGCCTAATTGAAAGGGAAATGCAAGTGGAAACACTTTTTCAAAAGAACATCCCGCTGATAAGTAGTTCCTTCACATTAACACTAGAAATAACGGCAATAACAATAAGAAGATTTCCTAAACGGGCTATAGCAGTTTACCGGCTAAAAGCGCAACTCAAAGATTTATTGCCTATCATAAAGGCAACCGCTGAGCTAGAACGTCGGCTGGTTGAGGCATTTTCATTCACAATAACAATCACAGTTCCTGTGATGGCTTCAAATGTGGAAACAGATGATAATCTGGCAACGCCAAAACCCCCAGTATCAGTTACAACAGTTTCAGCATCAGCATCGTCATCATCATCAACATCTGCATCAGCATCAGCATCAGTGCAGACAACAGTGCCAGATATAACAAGTAGAGACATCAACTCAAGCTCCATTAGTGATAATAATAAGCCATACAAGATCAAGAAATCCCATGATCATGATACAGCAGTCGATAGCAAACGAAAAAAATATGCAAATAAAAATATTGGCAGTGACAAGAGTACGGATGGGAACGAGTCCAACCAAGACGACGACGACGACGACGATGACGATGACGGCGACGGCGACAACGACAACGACGACGATGGCGACGACGAGGAAGCGGAGGAGGAGCAGAAGGATGTTCATACGAATGACATTTTCAACAAAGAGCCTGAAGCATGCCCTGAGATCAGCCCGAACCGAATTAAATGTGATCCGCACCAGCCGCCCGATATTATGAAAATAAAAGATAGAAACGTTGATAACTCTGACAAGAACGCTATCAGCAGCGATAGATCCCCTTATTGCGACACAGCGCATGAATCGGAACTAGAGCAGACTGGCCGCAAAGATGAGGACTCTGTCGCTCAGCTCTCGAATCGTATTGGGACATATACACCGACAGGTACATACATTGCACCAGAGCAGGCGTTAGTGACAAGTGTGGAATTGGTTGTCCCCGCACCAGCACCAGCAGCTTCAGCTCCGACTCCAGGTCCAGCAATTAATTTAATATCCGCATCACATATTAGCAGCAAAGTACAGTATAATGCTGATGTCCTTTTTAATGCTTCGGCTACTTCTAATGATAAAAACAATGGTTGTGCAACAGACTCCTCCTCCAGTTTGAATGTGAGAATTCCTAATAACTTAACATTAACAGCTTCGGGTGATATTTTGACAACAGATCGGCGCACAACAACAATATGGGCACCGCATGGCGAGTATAAGGATACTCAGAATGAACATGCGGTTGAACCAGGACCAGGATCAGAAGAGGAAACACGCAGACAAAGACAGAGCCAGGGCCATCTTCAGATCGGCTCTGATGCGGTTGATGAGAATCTCTATACGAAACAGGAAAGATTACCTCTAAATACTGATGCAATCCAATCAAGCTATCAAGAGGATATTTATCGCACTCATACCATGCTAAGCCACCCACACCAACATCAACACCAACACCAACACCAACAGCAGCAGCAGCAGCAGCAGCAACATCAGCAAGATCATCCACAAGGAGAAATACAACCACATCCCGCCGAACTTTTATTGCAAATTGAAAAGGAAACACCTGATGCAGTTGGCTTTGGACAAATGCTTCCTGCATTGCAACATCATCATCATAATCTTACACAACAGCACTTTGGTCAGCAGCAGACGCCACAGCTTCATCAAAATCAACTTCAAGGCAATATGTATTCTCAAATGTTACAGCAGCAACATCAGCACCACCAGCAACAACAACAGCAGCAGCAACAACACCACCAGCATCAGCATCAGCAACAGCAGCATCTTCAAGAAGAACAGCAACAGCAACAGCAACATCACCTCCATAATTTACACCACCAAAATATTCATGAACAGTCAATCCACTATGCCAATTACAGTCAGCATTATTCTCATGATCAGTTATTTGCTATGCATCATACTCATCCCGATCAGTCGCATCAGCAGCATCAACAGCAACATCAGCAACAACAACAACAACAACAGCCACAGTTGCATCTTCATTCGCAGCAACATCATCAGGAGGAGCACCAGCAGCGTCAACATATTGAGTGCCAGGGACATTTACAACAGCCACAACAAAGAGTTCCTCATCCCCAGCAACAACAGCAACAACAACAACAACAACAAATGCAGGAAGCATACCATGATCTAATGATGGATGAGTTTCATGAGGATCCCAGCGCAGCTTATAAATTGTGAGTAAAGTATGACAATTTTTTGGAACTTAGAAAATCACTTTAAGCCAAATTGTGGAAAGTACAAACTAGAGGCGTATTTGCATATCACACTACTCTTTTATCGCATACGTTAAAATTCCCATAAAGCAGTAAAACAATTGATAGATTTGTGTAGATTAATTCTAAGTGCTGAGATTATGAATTGAAAATGACTTTCTAACTGATAGAATGCTCAGCAATATAAGTTATACAATATAGTTTTATTCAAGGAACTTTCTTAAATTTTCAGGACTCTATCGCCAAGCAATGCAAAACCGGAAAACCAAGATGACGGCTATGAGACGAGTGCCGGAGATGTTTTGACTCCCAATTCACATAGTTCGTCTATTCATTCGGTAACACCGCAAAATCAAATGCAACCCAGTAACCTTGGTCTTGTAACTCAAAACAAACAAGAAGAACTGATTGGATCACAAAATCAGAATAAGAATCAGAATCAACCGGATCCATCAACATCGAATAGTCCGCAGATTCAATCCTCAAATACACAAGATGCTCTGACACATCTCTCTATATCACAGAGGGATGCAAGTAATGTTGAAGTTGCTTTGTTAAATGATCCCTATAGTTTCATAGGTGAGGAGATGCACATTCTTTCGCCAGATGTACCACCAGCCACCATTCAGTCTAATGCCTCGAGTTATACGCCTACTCCTGTCTCCAGATCGGGATTGGGATCAGAGACAGGTTCCGTAACGGCTGTGACTGCGGCTGCAACTGCGGCATCAAAATCAACATCGCCGACAAAGCATCAGCAGCAATTGTTGTCCCAGCAACCACAACAACAGCGTCTAGCAATCAGTGACTCCTTTGCAGAGTCCCACGATCTGGACACTAGCAGGCAATCATTTGATGCCGACAACTCAAACAGCGACTTGAATCCAAGATCTGTCTCAGGACCTGTGCCAAAGCGAAGAGGCCGCAAGAAAAAGATAATTACGGGCAATAGCATGCAAATGTTGGTTCCTGCACAGAGGTGGGTATCTTTCAACTAATAATCGATTTGATATTAATTAACTTAACCGTATCCGACTCCATAAAATGTGTATATTCAGTCCGGCTCGTTTGTCTGTCTGTGTATGAACATTCGTACGGACAGACAGGTGAACAGTGATCATGGCGATGAATAACATATGTACATATATACTTTGTGGGATCGGAAATACCTCCTTTGGGTGCTGAACATTAGAATGATTCGATTAATAAACAAAACAAAACAATATATATGAAGAATAATCATAATTCACTTTCAAACAGTGCGGACAATGATTGCGGCAGTAGGAATCCGATGTCTGGCGATATACTGACTATGAAACCGAAGGAACGAAAGAAGCACGATCGCTTTAACGGCATGTCCGAGTCGGAGGTTATTAAGCGAACTATACCCGACCATCTGTGTGATAATCTAGATATCGTTATAGTGAGTTGTAAATTTCGTATATGTATTCTACAGTTGTAAAGTAAAACCATGAACTCATCAACGAATCAACGAATGTTATTAATTATTTTCAATTATTTCATTTAATATTCCAGGTTGGCATTAACCCTGGCCTCTTTGCCGCATACAAGGGTCACCATTATGCAGGGCCAGGCAATCATTTTTGGAAGTGTCTCTATTTATCCGGACTTACCCAGGAGCAAATGAACGCCGACGACGATCACACACTATTAAAGCAAGGCATTGGGTTCACCAATATGGTTGCGCGTGCCACCAAAGGATCTGCAGATCTCACTCGCAAGGAAATTAAGGAGGGAAGTCGAATTCTGCTCGAGAAACTTCAACGCTATCGCCCGAAAGTCGCTGTTTTCAATGGCAAATTGATATTTGAAGTATTTTCTGGCAAGAAAGAGTTTCATTTTGGTCGTCAGCCCGATCGTGTCGATGGCACCGATACTGTGAGTACCTATCACCGTCCAGTTCTAATTTATAGAGATGTGCGCTCATTTGAGGGAAGATGTAACAAAAACCCTGACTTTAATTCCGAAATAGCGATGCTATGATATATGTAGAAAGAAGATATAGTAGTCCGATTTAGATCAAATTTATTCAGGATATAGAATATCAAACTAGAGAGTAGTATATAAAGATTAGTATATATAGTAGTATATCAAAATAGAGAGTAGTATATAAAGAGTAGTATATACATAGTAGTATATACAGAGTAGTAAATAAAGAGTGGTATATAAAGAGTAGTAGATACATAGTAGTACATAAAGAGTGGTATATAGAGAGTAGTATATACATAGTAGTATATAAAGAGTAGTATATACATAGTAGTATATAAAGAGTGGTATATACATAGTAGTATATACATAGTAGTATATATAGAGTAGTATATACAGAGTGGTGTATAAAAAGTAGAAGATACAGAGTAGTATATACATAGTAGTATATACATAGTAGTATATAAAGAGTAGTGAATACATAGTAGTATATAAAGAGTGGTATATTTAGAGTAGTATGTACATATTAGTATATAAAGAGTAATATAAACATAGTAGTATATAAAGAGTAGTATATACATAGTAGTATATAAAGAGTGGTATATACATAGTAGTATATAAAGAGTAGTATATACATAGTGGTATATACATATAAAGTAGTATATACAGAGTGGTATATAAAGAGTAGTATATACAGAGTAGTATAAAAAGAGGGGTATATAGAGAGAAGTATATACAGATTAGTATATACATTGTATTATATATAGAGTAGTATATATAGAGTAGTATATACATAGTAGTATATTCATAGTAGTATATAAAGAGTAGTATATACATAGTAGTATATACATAGTAGTATATATAGAGTAGTATATACATAGTAGTATATAAAGAGTAGTATATACATAGTAGTATATAAATAGTGGTATATACAGAGTAGTATATACATAGTAGTATATAAAGAGTAGAATATACATAGTAGTATATATAGAGTAGTATATAAAGATTAGTATATACATAGTAGTATATAAAGAGTGGTATATACAGAGTAGTATATACATAGTAGTATATAAAGAGTAGTATATACATAGTAGTATATAAAGAGTAGTATATAAAGAGTAGTATATACAGAGTGGTATATAGAGAGAAGAATATACAGAGTAGTATATACAGAGTAGTATAAAAAGATTGGTACATATAGAGGAGTATATTCATAGTAGTAGCTCAGAGTGAGTTACAGGGAGTTTTGTATTTGGGTATCTAATCTGCGTGTCATATCATAGTATCGATATAAGCATCATCCCTTTGAATTGACTAGGGTATTTGATAGTTGTATATTTTGAACTGAATCAATAGTAATGCATATTTTTCTATTTTAAATTTCAGTATGTTTGGGTCATGCCCTCATCATCGGCTCGCTGTGCTCAGCTGCCTCGTGCTGCCGACAAAGTTCCATTTTATACAGCTCTCAAAAAGTTTCGTGACTATTTAAATGGCCAAATAGCGCATATGGATGAGTCGGAATGCGTGTTCACGGAGCAAAGGATAAGACAGTGCTGTGAACAGCAGCAGGAGCAGCCGCTTAAGGTTTTGCCGTTGGTCAATCCGAATCCCAATCCGAATTCCAATGCCGGTGCCAATGCAAATATTATGGATAGACAGGGAGCGGATCAGCAATCTAGTCTTATGTTTGGCGATAATATCGTCGATGGCAATAATATTGAAGGTAGCACGGACTGTTCTAATAATTTTAATACAAGTCTATCAAATGTGATTCCCCGTGATGGGTTCATCTACGGCGGTGGCAATGATGAGGCGATTAGGGGTGGCAATTTGATTGATCCCTCATTAGCAACGCAGCAAAGTTATTTGTCTGCATTTTCGAATCAACATCAATCACCACAACATCCGCCACCAGAGAAAAAGAAACGTGGACGACCGAAAAAGATCAAAGAACAAGAAATGGTTGTTCCCGGGAGCGATAACAAGCTCCCACTCGTTGGGCAACAGATGCCGCAGCATGATTTTAATAATATACTAAATCTGTCCATGATAGCAGCCGCAACTGGCAACGGTGGTGCAACGGTTGCAAACAGCGCAAGTGGAGGTAGTGAAACGCCCACAAAAAAAAAGAGGGGCAGACCGAAAAAGCTAAAGCCGACAATAGAAAATATGTTAACTGCGGCAAATCCAGTGAAACCGCATCCTCATCCGCATCCGCATTCGCATCCACATACCAATCAGAATACTCAACTTAACCCGGATTCGCAAATAGGTGCTGGTGGCGGCGGCATGTCCACCATGCATTCACTCTCAATGGAGCACACATCATCGCCTCAAGGTAGCCATCAGGCGCCACCTAGCCTATATAATACACCGCCTCCTTCTCACATATTGTATACGGCCTCTGCATCGCCAATGGCATCGCCCGCGCTCAATTGCAGCTACTCCCATTCACATGGAACGCCGCCGGTAGGACAGGTTGATCATATGGTTGAGAATAATCCAAGCCAAGCGATTGCTGCTGCCTCTGTTAGAGATCAGCCGCATCTAGGAGAAACTCCACCACCCAGTTCGCCCAATATGTGTGCTGGGGTTGACTTTGATCCACCAAACGATCGCAATGATGTTCATGATACTGGATGTCTTCATATATCACAACAATCACGTGGAGTAGTGCCAACAGTGCGGGATGCAACCGATTCACTTGCTCGTCGTCAGGAGCACTATCAACAGTGGCTATCGCCCAATCAACAGCATCAGCAATCCGCCCAGAAGTCCCTACAGTCGCAACCGCAATCGCAGTCTTCGCCTGTTGCTGTCACACAATATCCGCAGCCCAATCCATTGGGTCCACTGCACTATCAGCCCGAGCAGACAGAGCATTGGCAGCGTTACGATGAACATAACACGACCAGATCCTATATGTTAACCTCGCCGCACCACCAACATCAGCAACACATCAATTTAAGTCCACAGCTGAGCAATACTCAGGGCCAAGCTGTTACTGATGTCTCGCGCAAAAGTCTCTCCGGCTTAGAGTCTCTGGTGGATCAAATACCATCGATAAGTGAGCACGAATCGAACCCAATATCTTCAGCAACAGCAGCTGCAGCAGCAGCGGCTGTTGAAAATCGTTTATTGGGATTACAGCAACAGCAACAACAGCAGCAGCAGCAAAAGCGTTGTCTTCCTGATGACAGCGATGGACAGACGGAGGCAATAGGAAACACCAGCAACAACAGCAATGTAATTAACAATAATTTCTCAGTAAGCAACCTGGCTGCGTCTTCGGCTGCGACGTCGAATTCCGAAATTCATTTGGCTCACAACAGCAATAACTCTATACGGCCTGAAAACGGGATCATTAACAGCAGTAGTAGCGGAGGAGGGTATCCTAGTCACAGTTCAACTGGTTATCCGAATCATTTGATTAGCGCCGCTTTGGTAGCAGCAACTGCCGGAAATTCTCAAACGGCGGCAGCAGTTGCACAACATCATATGCCATCGCCGCATTCGCATCCACATCCGCATCCACAAATGTTCATGGACCATGCGCATATAACATCGCACATGGCCGTTAACTCAATGTACGGTGCACCGTATGGACCTCAACATCCGGCAACTAGTCCGGAATATGGTCATGGACCCTATGGTGTACAGGGGGCGGCACCAACGTTGCACGTACCAAGTCCTAATTACCCGTATGCACACTACGGACATACGGCACCACAGAGTAACTATCCGGGTTTCGCACATGCACATTCACATGCCCATTCCCATCCACATCCTCATCATCATCATCACGGCCACACACCACATCATTTAAGCGTCTTCGAGCGACTCAAGCCGTCCGACATAAGCGGGTACAGTGGATTCTGATGAAAGAAACAGCAACAGCAATAGGAGCAATCATAAGAAGTGCAGCCTTAGGCTGCTATCATCATCAAGAGCAAACACTCCAGTATGTTGTATATTCTGCGGCTGAATGTAATTAATGTATCATTGCTCTGACGTTTTCTTAACGCTCCATCGTCCCCGTTGTCGCGCCCTGCAATATTCAGCAATCTCCGGCTTTGCCGTTTATAGTTTTTATAGTTTATCGTATACTATATTTAACGAGTAAATAAGATAACCAAAGACTCCGCCTAATAAATTTATTTTATAAGCATACAAATCTGAAACGGACATTATCATTAATTACTTGCATGTGTAGTTGTATGTATAAATCAATGAATATAAACGAAAGAAACATGCCTTCATGCATTGCTCGCTCTCTTTTATGCACCTATGCTAGGTCTTACCAATAATAATATCATACTTAATTAACTAACAACAAAATCCTAACAATATACATGCAGAAAACAAAATTTATTCGATTCGATTCGATCCATAGACTCGAAAGTTCAAAACGTTCTATTAACTACAACTAATATAGTACCTAAGCCACATAAGATTACGGATTAGTAACATCTATGTATGTTCATTATCACGTATCATTAAGACTTTTTCATTCTGTACTTAACAATTTTTGTTTATACAATCGGTCTCGAAAGTTTAGCTTAGTTTATAGCTGATCTCACACGATTCTGCTTTGTCGTTCGTTTATTTGAATTTGAATTTGAGTCGAATAAATTAGGAATTAGTGCACCAAAAGAATGTGAAAAGCTATTTACATTGTTCAACAATTTTTCTAATTATGTATTTACTTAACTGAACTCTATTTGCTCTATGTCATCGAAGGAAATACACCAAGGAATAAGAGTTTCATTAGAAGTGTTGGTGTACGACAATTCTCTTAGATCAGCCTTAACAATTCATACCGACATACTTGCAGAATGCAGAGGTATTTAATACTTTACATTCTGAAATTTGATATGAATGTATCTGTTAAACTTGCGTAATGAAGTAGTTGTTATATTTTTCGAATATTTAATTTAACAAATTTCTAAATAGTAATACAACGTATGGATTGTTTCCTTTTGAATCAAGTTTGCCTAGATTGAAGGTATGGATGTACTTGTGGTACCATCTCTAGAGCGGCCCATCTTGCTCATCTTTAGTATGGATGTGTCTTCTCATTGGTACATATAAGTATAAATGCAATATACTTACAAATGTATATGAATGTAAATGTAAAAAAATAAATATATGCCAATACTTGCCAAGTGTACCCTTGCACAGTGTACTTCTGTCAGAATATGGTTGCCATATCTTGATTTCAGATGTGATTCAATGATTCCAAGATTCAAATATTCAAAAATCGTTTGAAACATTTAAGGCTCATTTCAACTGTGCAAGGGGTGTGCAAGCTTCGCAACATCGAAGTAATGCTGCTGTGTTAATATTAAATACTTAATTTTTTCATAAATACGTATTAGAGTATCTACAACTGAACGAATTTGTCTTAATATGTACGAGTAGCTGTATCTATACCAATGTATATAGTTATGTACACCGATTTTCTTAGCAAGCTAATCAAGGAATATGGTGTTCGTTTAAGCAGCATGCGTGTTGGGAACAACACGTCCTATCTAAACTTTATAAAAGAAACACAAACATACAAATAAACACATGCATACATATGTATATCTAATTGATCAACTGTGTAACTTGCATGTTATATACAAACTAAATGATTATAGGTATTTTATCTTCAATTTAATTTAATTTTAATGAATATTAGTGAAGAAAAAAAAAAAAAAAAAAAAAAAGAAGTAATTTCAACTGTTTAAAAAGGTGCAATCAATAAAATAATTATGTATTACAATATATACCAAAAATAAGTATATGTATATACATATACATCAATAATGTACACTTATACTCTCTAAATCCTTATCTGTGATCTTCGCTACTTAGGCTGATTGATGGTAATAGGTAATAGGGTAAGTACTTATAGCAATTTAAGTTGATGCCGTTAAACGGATAACGGGTAATGAAAGTGGAATTGTGTGTTGATGTTATTAAAGAATTACCAATATAGACGCAAGCAAATTTGTCTATACCTAATGAATGCTAACAAAATAAATAAGCAACTCCGCATGTCGATATAGCCAAGATCATGAAACTGGGTACAAACCCCAGTCATCAACTCTGGAGCCTGCATACCAAACTTGGAGTTCCTAACTCACACAGTCTCTGAGATCGACGCGTTTTTTAAATCGCAGACTAGTTCGGCTTGATCAATAATCTGTTGATCAATCCACCGCCGGGATAACAAGGGAGAATGCTATAGAGGTGTTCGACAGTAAGATACTCGATATTCATATAGAAACATACATTTATTACTAATGAATTTAAATAAGAATACTATAATACAAGCAAAGGAAATTATTATTAATACTTACTTGTTATTATTAAAGCAGTTGTTTGCCATTCCATTTATATCTGCGCTAGGCATTTTATAGTTAGTTTACAGATCTTTGTTTATGCTCCGATCGAGATGAAATTTTCAAGAAACGAAAGCACGCCATATAGGATATAGGATATAGGAAAACTCTATTATAGAAGAACTAGATCTGCGTGCACACTATAAATGTATTGTTACCAAGTTTGGTAATTCTGCTTGCTATCTAGGTATTCATATGGACACGAGAACATCGGCTATATCGACTTTTGATGCTTATTAAGAATACATATACTTAATGAGGTCGGATATGTCTACTTTGGGTCGGTCACATAAGACGTTTAAGCGAAATAAAGTTTAGATATTAGGACTACCCCTCGGCTCTGCTATGGATGCATTGTGGTGGATTGTTGGATTATTGAAAGATGTAAGAGGTAGAACGCTTGAATTTTCACAAAATAAAAAAATATATATTTATATATTTTTAATGTCTTTATTTATAATTTTATAATATCTGCACATCTTTTGCCATTATAGTATAGGAACTTTATAAATATTTATACTTATTTTGTAAATTCTATGCAATTCTTGCAGCAACTCTGATTAACATTATGATTATAATGTACTTATACATACATAATATCATTTAATTTTTTATTTTAAATGATAATGCTTATAGATGACGTGAACTAGTGCGTAAGTATGTGCGTGTGTATGTGTATATATGTATATATGGATGTGTATTGTTTGAATGTATAACGGAGAACTGATATTAAACACAGGCAATTCTATTATTTTGATAAATTAAATAAAAAAGTGTAAATGTTTAATCATTCGATCGGTGTCCATACATACACATGTACACGTGACACGTAGATACATAGATACACATATGTTTGCATAAATATACAATGGTCGAATATAAGTCTGACTGCAATAAAAATGGTATTGCTCTGTCTCGAATATAAATCTTGTAAGTATGTAATGTATATATGACACATATGCTCACTAGATAGGTGAATACATTCTATTCGCCACATTCTATAGATTTAACTCTATGTATTATAGGTGAAAATCAGCCAAGTGTGTGCATGAGATGTACATTACGTAAGATGTACGTAAGAATATGTGTAAGCACTTAGATGTACGCGTATATTTGTGTAATGGGACTTTTGGGACATCGTTCTGCATATATGAAAGCACAATAATTGGACTTATGTATCATTAAAATATTTGTATTGAAGTTGTATATGTATATGTATATTTATATGTATATGTATGTATATGCATATGCATATGTATATGTATATAATTATGTATCTATTCATACTTTACAACTATTCACTTTTCTGCGAGGTTTTCATTTTATCATTTTATCATGTTATCATATCATTAACATCATTAATGTGCATTTACCATTTTATTCAGAATGATTTTTATTAATGAATATTTATATTAAATGTAAATTCTTTCTTACATTGAACATTTGGTATATTAAATACTATAGGAACTTTTAATTAAAGTTTTTTCTTATTAATTAATTAAGTGTTGCTGTTGCTGATTTTTATTTTTTATTTTATTTTCATTCTCTGTTGTCTTCAAGAGTTCATGTATTAATTGTCTGCCTTCATTGAGTTTTAAAATTGATGTCGAAAACAATTCAAAAGTAAAATATAAACGTTAGTCAAACATTAAAATATGAGCAATTAATATGTATACTGGATATACGTATACAATTAAGTAACAAAAATAGAATTTATGCTCAGTTTCTGGTTAACCAACTTAAAGGATAAAAACAACTGAGAAATTTGCAATATTTCAAAGAAAAATTAACTGACAACAGTAAAGTATGACGCTCTTGCTATATATTTTAATGGTGGCATACATATTCACATTAACATATATTTTAACACACCGGATGGATATATGTTAAGAAATTCTTCTAATTTATAACAGTATTATACTCATTTGGTGAGTATCCTCACCTCTGCTGACGCTTGTCCCGGCATTGCAAGCATAATATAAATATCTGAAATACACTACCTTTATTTATTTTTGTAATTATGAAATATTTGTGTCGCCTGGTAGTTTGTGAGAATTTTTAATAAATTAAGAACAAATCTTTTAAATCTTCCATCAGTAAAATGGAATTTCTACCTGGAGGGTCAGCAATTAAAAAGTTTAGGGGAAACCAAATCGGTTCAGCGATTCTGCGGTGCAATTCTGCATTTCTTTAATTGCAATATACAGTTTAAGTTCCCGAATATTTTAAATAGGACGACACACTACAACAGACGGACGGGTATGGATCAATTCATTCGGGTGTCGATACTAAAATATATATACTGTAGAGAGTTGAGATGACACCGAACTAGAAAAGTGGGGTCGATCGGTAACCTAGCTTCTGGTATTAAAATTATAGCCATATATATAGAAGAAGACAGAACACTCACAAAATATGAAGTTCATTTCTGGCTACATCTACATCAAATATAATAATAAAATTATAAGACATTAGACTTAAATGTATTTCTTACAGATGATGTGTGAAAACAATCAAATGAATCAAAGGAAATGTCCGTGAGTATTTCACACCAAAGTAGATTGTACGTACGTACATACTTACGTGCATTGTAAATTAAAATATTGGCACAATTATTTATCTTATATATGCTTACTTATATATGCAAGTCAATATATTCATGCTGAATACGCATCAATATTTCACATATTTAAAATTACAATTTGAAGTCATAATTAAAAATATTGAAATATTGCACATATTGAGCTGTTGGAGTGGAACCGGGTCACATGTGTACTTAAGAGTACAGGCAATGTACTCGTCTTAAAATCTTAAATCAACTTAAACTTAAATAAAAGCTCTCATGTGCATGTACATTAATATAAGAAGTATTTGTCAACATTTTTTAATTATCATTTAATACTTAAGTAGAAAAACAAAGGCAGAAAGCTAGGAACTCAGTTTACATCTCTTTTATTCTCTCTCTATGTATATATCTGTATGTCTCTCTGTGTTTGTTTTAGTATTTTGCAGTTTGAACAAAATAATTCACATTTTATTAAATGTGATGTTATGTCTTAGTAAGTGCTTTGGAACGGGAAATTTCATATTCCTTGCTCAAAATAATAGTTAAAAGGAGCTGCTATCGAATGTATTATTCGACTTAACATGAACTCTATCATCTTAGATTTTCATATTTTTTATAAATATTATTTAAGTTAAGGTTAATACTACAATATATTTTGAATAGTTAGGAACAATTCCGTATAATTTATAATTAATACTAGAATAGAATACTAGAATTCTCCATTTCGTTAATTTACTTTTATGTAAATCCTCGTATGTATATATTTGGTTTAATGAAATGACATGCTTTCATTTTCTTTAAAATAGGAACTTTCAAGTTTTCATAGTAGTATGATTTTATATATATATATATATATATATGACGTGCATGTAAACAACGTATATATTCTAAAATGTTTATATTCATAAATGTTCACGTAGATCTTCCTATATCTGTGTATCATCGTTAAAGGGTTATGTCACTTTAATTTTAAGTTTCAGAGCCACAATCTATAGTAAAGGCAGATTTAGATTTTTGAAATGAATTAAATGATGTACGAGTTAGAAGATAAATACTAAAATAAAAGTACTCACCAGACGATCGAAATTTGCAGTTAACCAGAGGAATTACTCCAATTTATTTGCCACCTATAACTATTAAAACAATTGTTTACTAATCACTTGCATTAACAACAATTATTATTATCTACTGTGTAATCTTTTGCGGACATTTATAAGGTTAGTTTTAAGAAGTTCAATCACTTCTAAATAATACAAATGATTAAATATTATAGAAAATCTGTTGTTGAAAAGTCAATTGTAACAACAAAAATTTAAAAAAATAAATATTAATATATTTTTAATAAATTATAGTCAAAAAAACAACTGAGTTATTCATATGAATAGATTTTAAAATTTATAAAGTATATTTATACTAATTATAATGAATTATTAATCTCAAAGAATCATAAAATTAATCATTTTATATTTATATTGTATGATGGATTTATGATTCATATTTATTAGTATGTAAATATTACATTATGCCTATGCAAAATTGAAGTGCGATCTGAAATTCGAAGTTTGACGCATTACACAAAGTTTAATAATTTAGTTTAAAAAAAAATAATAAATAAAGTGAATGAATGATCAAAAATAGAATGCTGTGTAGCTCCTGATGCATAACAAAAACGATCACAGTTATAAAATAAAGTACATATTAATCCCAGACTGACATTAAAAGATAAAAACAAAGCTAAAATAAAAACCTTGAGTTAAATCAAATAAATTGTTTATTTTTGTACAAGCTTTTCAAAAAATAATACAAACTGAAGTTTAATTGTTAGATATTAAATAATACCCAAATAAAACAGTGTTCTTGTTTGAGGTATGTACTAAATAAATTATGAATCCAGGTTTATATCTATGTATATGTATGTATATATAATTGTAAAACAATGTTGCAAGACATTAAACTAAATATGCATAGTAGTTATTTCAGATATTCTTTTAAGATTTCACAAAATTCTAAAAACATCGCAACTTCTCGACAAGCTCCAGGATGGAAAGACGGAAACACGGACTTGGATGTATCATAGTTATAATACTACATGAATCAGAATGGAATTTACTTATTATATTATTTTATAATTTTGGCAACTTTAAATAAAGCTAGCTGGCATTCTACGATCAAATATCTGCCTTGTAATCAAGACGGTTTAAATAGCTATTATAGTAAAATGTTGCCTAACTAACAAAATAAAATGTGATGCGGTAAAACCACCCATAAGTCCCCATGAAGCGTAATCCCTTTGATTTGAAATCTATAAATGTGCCGAAGAGAAGTCTGCATACTTACTCCTATGTACATACATATACAGATGAGTTAGGGAATGCATTTCATCAAGCAGTCGTACAAACACTTAAATTAAAATATATACAATCATGTTAATAAATCAAGACTGCAAATCGCTAATGATTTCGAGTTGGATTGAACTCGATTAGAAGGGAACAACTAGTATCGTTTCATACAATATTTCATACTCTTTCAGAGGGAAATATAATAAAGTATTCTTATTCTTGTTCAACACGAAAAGAAGAGTCGATTCGGTTATGTTTTTTTACTATGCAAACTCAGACATAAAGTTGATGTTGAAATTTAGTAAAGGAACAAAATTCGGTCTACTTTATCATGAAAAGCCATTTCATTTCCTTTCCAGGGTTTGGGTAAGTCATGAAGTCATCAAAAGGAATGTATGTGAGTTGGATTACATTTGGAATTTTGAGTGTAAACTTAATGATTTTTTTTCCTCTGCCTTACGAATGTATGTATATGTAATAGGTAAGACCCAATTTCGGTTTTAAGGGTTAACTACTTAATATACATACGAATACTATGTAAATGTATTATAAATAATAATAAATTGCGAGGCCTATTGTAAATTATTACTAGATTTTGTATTTCGTATTTTGTGAATAAATATTAATTAGTTATTGTTTAAAACAACATTTTGTTTAGTCTTTGACAATCGATTTGCGAATATTGTGCGCACTTATAACGAACTGTTATAAATAGTATATATATACTTCCGTATATAAACTATTTGCTTATTTTTAATTGATCAATTCAATTATCAGAATATATTCTAACCCTATATTTGTGTTCTAGTTCTGTGATTCTGTGCCATACAAATATTGTGAGCATAATAATATGTATAATTCACACTACTATATAAACGTATCGATAATCATGAAATTATAGTTATAACATTTAAAATATATTCATATCAATTAAAATCAATCAAATAAAATTATAATAATAAATGCTAATGCCGGGTCCATCTTAGGTTTATCAATCAAAAAATACAGATGCAGATACATTTGAGGATGGTTCCGCAAATCTTACCGGTGATGTGATTGCGGTTAAATAGCTGTTGCATGAGGTCTCGGCTCCCAGTTGAGTTGTTTCTGCCAACCTCTTTCATTTCATCGTCGTCGTTATCGTCATTAACAGATATATCAATATCGCCAGACATTTGGCGATGGGCCACACCGGTGCCAATCTTGCCCTTTACATCGCTGGAATCATTGGTCGCACCTGTCATGGGTACAATCTTCGAGGTTGTCGCAGACGGATCATAGCTGCTAGCTGAAGTCGGAATACTGCTCGTGACATTAGAGACTACGTGCTGCAGTAGCAATGCTTTGGAGAGGCTATAGAAGCGTTTCTCTCTGTCAGAATCATTGTCATCGCTTCCGCTGGCGTTGCTTTGGTTGTACAACTCGCTGGTTTGCTCAATAAGTTCCTTCATCTTGCAAATATGCTCCACACTGAACGCATGCTTATGCATATTCACATGCGGCAACTGGCACAATTGACAGTCCTGCAGTTGTTGCTCCGTTTCAGCTTCATTAAGTGGACCGGATACAGCGGCGGAGGCTGTCATAGACTCTTGGATCAGTGGAAGAGATTTGACATTATTGCTATTGCTGTTACTGTTCCCGGCCTCTTTGCCGCTAGATCCGTCAAAACTGTTGTTATCATCTGAAATGTGTGCATATTGACGCTGATTGCGAGATTTCTTATCTTTGGCCCGTGAGTTTTGAAACCAAACCTAAAATGTGAAAATCGAAAAGAGCAATTTGTTATTTATTAATCAATATTTAAAATTTATTCAACTTTCGTTGCGTTCATCTTTAATTCTGCTCAAACGATGATGATATAAACATTGAGAAATCTTGATCTTAATCTGGATGATGGATAAAGACAAATAAATTTGTTTAAAATCAAGAGCACAGGCGGAAAATGATTAAAATTAAAGTGAGCACTTAAATAATAGTTTATTAAATAACTTAAGTATAGGTTCAATGTAAATTTAAGTTTAGATCTGGGCGAATCAAAACTCAATTTAATTGATCCAACATTTGTTGCAAGGACTGGGGAAAACCTAGAATTACCCAATCAGATGATTTAGTATTAAAAGGAGTGTTAGCTGTTAGTGGAGGAAGAGAGGACTCAAAGTTGTTGTTGTTGCCTTTGCTGTTGTAATCAGCACAGAGTACTCAAAGGGCGTTAATAGCAAGAGGGCTAAAGTTGTGACAATGTTCCATTGAAAAGTAGAATAAAGTACTTTTGATGTCAAGTAGATATTTGATCTAAGGGATCATCATATGATGACCCCAACTACGGGAGTAGCGTTATTCAGTATGCAATATATGAAAATAAAATTTCAATTTCTGATCTAGAAGAATTCCCAAATAGTTTTCATGATGCAAACTCTCAAGGGGCATCCGATCAAGTGTGCAATTAAAGATATACGGCCTCCTCTTATAAAATGACATCACATTACAATTCGAGAAGTTAAGTTTAAACAAATTAGATTTACACCAAGTTAAGTTAAGATGAAGCTCTGCTTAATTACATCATCTTACATTAGAATATGAGATTTGAAAATAGACGGAAGACGTTAATGCTAAGATTAAATAATAATAATAATAATAAAAAATAATAATAATAATTAAGCATTAAATAATAAATAAAGAATAAAGGGACAAGGTGCCTGCCCTGTGGTACATCTGATGTTACAAGGATGGGCTTAGAGAGCGAGGATCGAAAAATCACTTTTTGGGTTCTAGAATTAAGATATTCAGAGATCCACATAAGGAGGAGCTTATATGGAACTTAGATGGAATCTTTGACTTAAATTCGCTTATTTTCATTTGAAAAGATGATTTAACATTTAACCATGAATTATTCAAATCCATCTTTTAGTATATAATGTATTTTGAATGTAATGTAATTGTAAATGCACCTATCAATTGTGTTTATAAAGTTACCTGTATATAATTCATTCTCTATGCAGTGTGCACCAACCCTTTTCTAATCATTATTATTTCCGATATATTGATAGTCTTTGCCTTGTTGCATTTTCATCAAATCATCAAATCAGTGTGGTCCTCTTTATTATATTCAACATGTAACTTGGCTTGATGTAGAAGCGGGCAAGATGACATCGTGAACACTTTTTTTAAATAAGACGACATAGCCTCTTACTTATGTTTAATGCACAATAAAATCCTGACAATTCCAGATAGCGTACGTAAATGGCAATATTTTACTAAATTAAACAAAATAAAAATGAAAAAATAATTTTATAAGTATAATAATGCACAAACAATAATAATAATAATAATAATAATTCACACCAAAGAAAAAGCCTGACTAATATTTTTGCTTAAGCGGTATATTCTTAAGTATTAGAAAATTGAATGGAGGGTTAAACTTGAACTTACCTGAACTACTCGCTTTTTAAGATTAACTTTTTTGGAAATCTCCTCAAGCATTTTTCGACTTGGATTGGACTCGTTTTGATAACACTCATACAGGAAATTCAATTGCTCTGGAAGAATTGTAGTCCTCAAGCGTTTATTCTGCTTTGATGGAGCACTTTGCTGTACCGAAGAATCGGAAGGCAAAGAGTCATTCGCATTGACAGAAGAAGTGATGCCTACGTTTTCGATTTTTGGACTGGGATTATCGTCGTCATTGAATGTCAGCATTTGCGAATTATTCTCAATCATGGTAGCATCAAGGAAGTCTTCAAGGTTTTGAAAATACTGTGATTTATCAGTATCACTTGAATTTCGAACTCTTTCGCTACTTCTTAGAAGTCCATTGTGCTTATTCCCATGAATGGGATTATCGGAGCAGAGTTTTGAGCTATCTGTCCGCTGATTATCATTATCCTTAGCATTATCATTTATTGACTGTCTCATTAAGTCAAAGTGCTTTCCTTCAGTTAAGCTAAAGTTAACATTGATATGATTGTTATTTAGTTTTTCATATGAATCATCGATGTCGTTAGGTACTGTAGTTGTAGTCGGACCAAGTCCATTTTGTGAGCTCTTATCATTATCGCTTTCCCCTTCATTGATCTGCGACTTTGTATTGTAATAGAGTACATTCTGTACGTGTTCGTGATCGTGATCCTGATCGTGCTCCAGTTCCTGACACTGCTGCTGATCCTGTCCTTGCCTTGTCCCTCGACTGCCGATGTAATTTGTGACTTCACCCGTCGTCACGTTCGGCTGCTGTGACGACGGCATCGATCCTGTGCCATCAGCTGTTATTTGGGGCGAGGCAACTAACTGAAAAAACTTTTTCGATTCATTTAGTTGGTAATACTGCAGAAGAAACTCAATTGTTGGCTTTTTACTCGAGCTGAACAATGATTGCTCTTGCTTTGAGGAGTTCTCCTCATTATTTTTCCGATAATATTGTAGTAAAAAATCGTAGCTGTTGATCTTTTTAAGCTCACTTTGCTGATAAAAATTCGTTAAAAAGTCTAGCTCGAAATTTGTATCACTTGCTCCTTGATCTTGATGCTGCTGTTGTTGTTGTATTAAGAATTGTTGTTTCGATTCTGTATTTGTCTCGTGTTGCAAAAAGTATTGATATAGAAACTCATAATTCTTCCTAAGTGATCCTGTTGATGTCTCGCATTCACCAAACGATGTTGCCTCCTCGGCAATAGATGAGCTTTCAGAATATTTTCTTTTTTTTGCCGGCGGTGGCTGCGATTCCGTCTGATGTTGCTGCTGCTGATGTTGCTGTTGTTGTTGTTGTTGTGCTGCCTGTTGCAGACTTTGCAATATGCTACCAAAGGGCCCGTACGATGCCTCGGACTGGTTGGACTGATGGCTAAATAGTGCTGGATTCATTAGATGCATCAATTGATGCTCACGCAACAATTCCAAATGATTAAACTGCAATTCGCACTTATCACATTCAAACTTTGGCATTCGTTGTTGATCGAGGCTGTTGCTGCGCTCTCGCTGGGGAGGAGTAGGTGTTGTTGACGGACTGAAGTCGGTTAGAGATGACGATTTGCTAAATAGGTGCTGTGGCGAGGGCGATGAACCGAAATGCTGCGAACCGGAACCGGAGTGGGCTGCTGCAGCGGCAGCAGCAACAGCAGCTGCTACATTTTGTGGCAAACCCGCAGCTCCACCTACTGCTGCAGTATGATGTATGTCCATGGATGAATTTGAATCCTCTGAACTAAGATTTTGTGCGATTTGTGCAGCAGCTATCTGAGCTTTAGCTGATTTCTTGTTATTTTCCTCCTTGAAGCAATGGTTCTTCTGATGCCTAATCAACTCGTAATAACGCTGGAAGACCAAGCTACACTTTTTGCAAGCGTAATTGATGTTCTGCTTCTTGGTTTCCTCGCTTTCGTATAGGGAATTATTTGGCTGATTCTCATAGATCTTGCGCTGTTTTTGTCGAGCATTTTGAAACCAGACAACAATCACCCGTGGCGATAGCAACAAAAGTTTGCTCAAATATTCCAGATCACTGTCCTTTGGATATGAATTGTTTTCGAAAAACTCCTGCAAGACTTTAATCTGATAGTCAGTAAAACGTGTGCGATTTGCCCGTTTCCCACCGGACGTCGATGATGATGAATTAGATGAATTCGAAGAGTTGCTTTCGAGCTGCGCACACGTTGAGGCCGAGACCGATACTAAGCCAGAAACCGTTCCTGATAGTTTCTCAAATGATTTGCCAGCTATCTGCAATTTTTTTGGCGGACCCATATTACTGCCCATGTTCTCCAGCTGCTGGCTTAGTAAATCGTTCATGGAGCTGTAAAGATTTCCTGCAGCAATGCTATTGGGCGATTGGGGACGAGAGAGCACATCGGAACTGCCACTTTCCGACTTTGTCTCAAAGCAATTAACTTGTTGCTGTAGCTGTTGCTGTTGTTGTTGTTGCTGGTGCTGTTGCTGCTGCTGGTTTTGATAGTGCTGAAAAGATGATGATCCAGATGATAGCATGGACTGATCATGCGTTACTTCCACATCCTGATGGGCTGTTCCAGGTTCCAAGGGTGTATCGACCTGATGTTGCTTTAGAAAGTGAAGTGCATTTTGCTGCTGTTGTTGCTGACGTTCCTTTTTATGAAACACAAATTCCGTAGAGCCAACATTTTCATCTTGTGGCTCTGTTTTAATTTGAACCTCCAGTGGTAATGGCAAGCCAACCAGATCTTCCTGCTCTGTCTTCGCACTTATCATATCATGTTGCGTTCGGTAATAGTCAGATATTTTGTTAGCGGAAGTTATGGATGTTAAACGCGCGGACGATGACGCTATTGTTATGGATGTCGCTGCAGAAGTATCCACTGTTGGATTGTTCTTCTCATGTAATGATGGTTGCGCTGTTGCCATTCTTGTTCCTGTAACTGATCCCGTGCCTGTTTCTGTTGCAGTTACAGTTGATGTTGTTGCTTGGACGGTGGGTGGAGTATCGCTTAGGGACGTCACTTTGGCTTGACCAGTGCGTTCATACTCCTCCAAGTTTAATGTGGTTGAAGGCGGGTTATTAAAATTGTATGGCGAATCCTTGTTGCGTTGTCGTTCCTTAAACAACGTGTTACGAAACCAATGCTTGACAACCTGAAAAACATGAAGAAATGGGGATCAGTCAAGTGCCTGAGACAGTATAATACCCTGCGCAGGAGACTGCGTAAGTAATTTGATTATATTAGGATATATGATAATCTGTTAAGTTTGCAATGTTAAGTTTTCAGAGAGAAAGGTATCAAAAATCGAAAAAACTAAACCTGGAGATAGACAGTTAGCTGATATGAGTTTAAATAATTAGTATCTTGACATACCTTCATTGGAAGATTTGCTTTTTGTGACATTTCCATAATACTTTCTTCACTTGGGGAGTTATTGATATCGAAATGGGCTCGCAGAATCTTCAGCTGGTCATCAGTTATGCGGGTACGTGCTCTTTTTTGATTGTTGGTGAGTTGTTGCTGGAAGTATAATGGGATTTGGTATAATTCACAGATCGAATGAATCGATTTATGATTTACCTGATTATTATTACTGACTGTAACTGTTGACTGTGAAAGAATGTTCATGTTGGGGGTATCGCCTGTTGCAGTGGCAGTAGAGTCTGCCAGGCAGGCGGAGGAGGTGCCAGTTGAGTTGAGAGAGGTATTGGCAATGCCATTGTTTTGAGCACCTCCTGTCACTGCTCGTGTGGAATTTCCTCCAGTTGCATTAGCTCCAAATATCAGGGGAGGCGCCAAATTCATAAAGTTGAGGGACATCAGATGATGAAATTGCATTAGATTGAGCATATCCACCGGACTAATAGGCATTCCCGATGTAGCTGCTGCGGCGCTTAACTGTTGTTGCATTTGTTGCAAGTTCTGCAAATTCTGTAAGCTCTGCAACGATTGCGTATTCATACCTCCGAACGGACCCTGCTGACCCTTTCCTAGCTGGTGTGCTAATTCGCCCGGAGATAGGGGCAACTGTCCATCTGCCTCCAAGCCAACAGCATCCTGCTGTTGCTGATTAAGCAAAGCTGCAGTCAGTACGGCAAAACGCTGCTGTTGCTCTGTTGATGACGCCTCAAGAGCGTTTGGAGATAGTAACGCAGCATTCTCTTGCGATTCCTTCGATGCCTTATCTGGTTGAAAGGGGGTTCGCGATCGTTGGGAGGAACGATTTACAGTATCGTTCATTTTCACAACTGTAAACAATTGTTTAAAATTATTATAATTTTGAATACGATTCTGCCTGGGTATACTAAAATTTTGCCCAGAATGTGCAACGCATTATGTAAGGAATGGCAAATTCCATAAAGATCATATATTCTTGATCAGGAAAACGAGTCGATATAGCCGCCCGCCTGTCCTCCTGACCATCTGTCTGTCTGTCTGTTTGTATATAAACTAGTCCTTCAGTTCTAAAGTTATAGGAACAATTGGTCTTTCAGCGTTTATATGAAAAACTTTGATGTTTTTATAGATGTCTAAATCTTACAATTTGGGTGTTTAGTATTGTCTTACATATCCTTACCATGCTGTATCAAATAATCCCCGAGCTTACGGAAGCATTTCTTTCTTTTTGTTATATTTTGGTTTTGAAAAATGTAATATGGAAAAATGCAATAGGGGTAATATCAATTACGATGTGATATTTTCTCCTTCATCGGTTTACTTTCCGCGATTATATTTCCAGACGACCGCGTGACTACCCATCCTATCGCAGCGGAGTTCATAATAATAAGAGAGCGAGAAAAAGAGAGAGAGTGTAGGTGGACAGCTGATCGCTTTGTTCCCAATAGCAACCTGCAGTGGTAACATTGGGGCTCTTCCTCCGTTGTTTATCTATGGACGGTATCCGTGACGAGCTTTTCGTGATTGGGCCAGCCAATCACCGATGAGGAGCCTGCTTATCGGCACCTGCCGATCATTGGTCATTGGGAAAACACGATTCCACAACAACTTAGCAGGTGTAGTAGTCGGAAGCGAAGCTCTTGAGTAAGGTCCTCTGCGACTATAGTCCTCCAGTCCACTGATTACAATTGTCCAAAGACTGTGCAAATTGGAATACGCTATTCTTGCGCGCTATGATTCAAGACTCATAGGAGGACTCGCAGCTGTGCATCCGACTTGCAAGTGGGTATCGGAATATGAAGGAATGCAAGAGAGTTCCGTCAAACACACACCTTTCAATCCAGGGTATATTGATGTCGAAGCAGAAAATCAACTCCGAGAAGGCTGAGTATACTGCCATTAACTAGGAGGAATTCTGTCCGGCGTCCGGCCACACTCATGTTGACATTACTATGAGCTGCAGCGACGAACTGCTCCTCTGAGGGACCCTGAAGCATCAACCTACAGAGCGTGCTAGGTAGTGGCTTCGGTAAAGCGTTTCGACTCAATAACGAAAGTGCTGCACTCCGCCATCCGTTCCTACAGCATCTGTTGTGGCGCCGCTACCGCTGATACGGGCTCAGCCAACTCAGACGCCAGTCGGCCTGCGCCGGATCATCATCTTTCCTTTCCTTTCCAAATTACACCTAACCCCACACCTGACACCAACATAAAGAAGAGTGATATTCGCTTAATCTCTGACGGTTGGGCGTGCGGATTTCTGTTTTGGTGGCGTTAGAAAGTTACCTCGTAAACTACGGTCCCAATTCGCCATGTCCGTTGGCGATAATAATTGAGACTTGTTCCGAATGCTGTTTCCGCTTATATTTGGAGTCGGCCGGGAGGCTATATACCCGATCGCAGCTCCAAATAGCCAGCTTTGGCTTACAGTGGCAACCTTGGGGCTGCGATGGCAACATAGACATTTTCCTTATAATATTTATATTATGCTATTAATAGTCTATTAGGTTAGCTACTGCTTCAGTTCTTGTGGTATGGATTAGTCCAAGTCTGGCCAGTTTTCACTAGGCGCAATCTCTAAGTTTGCAATCAAACTTTAACCGAACTTCTCATCGGTAGACCGTGAATCTTATGAAATTTTTCAGAACCGAACCTTTTTTAAAAGTGATTGGCTTGCAACCGGTTGGGTTATAAAATTCGCATCCAAAAACTATTCCTAACCAGCAATATAAAACTTGTGGAACACAAATTGATTTGTTTGTTGCGGAGAGCAAATAACTGTTTGACGGGTCTTGATGGTAATAAGCACTAATTATGAACTTATAGCCTCTTGTCACTATTAAATATATGTACTTTTTCTTTACTCAGTAAGCTACCTAGCAGACTCTGTTTCTATCTGCAGAATTCTATTGACTTACCTGGTTCACTTGACCGGGTGGCACTAAAGTCAAATGGGGATATCTCAGTTTGCAGTTTCTCTATATCATTAATTGAATTTGAACTAGGCGAGAGATCCCGGGGACTTCCATCTCTAACAGCAGCACATTCTGCGGCATGTGTCAGTTCCATATGTTTCTGTAGAGCCTGAGTGCTACGAAAATTGCGCTGGCAAAGGGAACATTTGGTCGCGTCTCGCATGCTGTGGTACATCATATGAGTGGTAAGCTTCTCCTGCGTTTTAAACGCCAGTGAGCATTGCTTGCAACGATATTTATAGACATGTCGCTCCGAGATCACAAGGCTCATGTGCGAGTCCTTAAAGTGCGCTATCATTGACGGTAATGAGCCAAAGGTCATAAAGCAGGGACGATTAACGTGGCTAACGGCAAGACAAAGGTAATCGCTGTTTTGTACGGGATAATGCTGGGTCTGCTGGGCATGTTGCAGTAGTTGCTCCTCGTGCTTAAAAGCTGCTTCACACTGGTGGCATGATATGCCCTGCATCACAACGCTGCCGCCTCCAGAGGAACTGGATGTAGTTGTTGTAATATTAGGGGGTGACGCATAATCTTCAGCGTTGCATTTGACCACATCCTCGGGAATTGATGTTGTGTCAGTTGCTTTAGCGGATCGCCAGGTCTTTTGGTCGACCAACTGGAGAAGTCTAGCCAAGCCATCTCGTGTAACGCTGTGAACGCTCATGAGATGTGCCTCCAATGAGGATTTCTCAGTATAGCCACTCTCGAGGCACAAAGGACATGATACGCCAGATGACTCCGGCCGAGTCTTATCTATATTTCGATTGCTCTCGTTGTAATTCTTAGCGGAATTATCCTCAACTTTGCTTCTATTCTCTATGGGATCTTCATTCTCATCCAGCTGCTCACGCTTAATATCAAATTGGCATTCATTGGCCTCTGGCTCTGCCCCTGGCTCTGCTTCTCCCTCTTCCTCTGCAGCAGGGGGCGTAGCATTGCAGCGCTGCACTGCCGCAAGTGCGGCAGCTGCAACTGCCGTCTGAAAAGCTTGCAAAGCCGCCGCGTTTGTTGGTATACTGATAAAGTCCTCATTCTCGGCAGTTGGATGCATTGCTTCCAAGTGGAGAACTATTTCCTTTTTTGATTGCACAAAATATTCACAAAGATTACACTTATAAACCGTTGTCGTTGTAGAACCGCACATGTTTAAATCGCCAACTGTCGCCGACGATGACATAACCTGCAGACTCTGATTCTGATTCTGACTTTGACTCTTGCCACCTGCTGTCGAGCAACTGGAGACGGAGGCAGGCGAAAATATATTGCTATCAGCTAATGCTGCCCCCTGCCCGTCAAATCCAGATTCTGACACGGATCCACCGCAAGCAGTTGTTGCTCCCAGTTTTAGTCCAGCATCAAGGATTGTATCTGTAATCAATAATAAAAATATCGATTATTTCATATTCCGACAAAACCTAAACCTGCAATTCAAATTCAAATTCAGATAAGTTAGGTGGTAACTCGCCTTGTACAAAAATACTAAAACGATAATTCTCTTCTCGATACTTCTCATAACTATGACTCTTCTGAATCAACTCCCTCACTCGCCGCAACTGACAAAATCTTGTATCCTCGTTCTTTGTGTTAAACAGATACCAATACCAACTTGCTAAAAAGTTGACGCCCCTGAAGTGTCAACAACCTCGTCTTTCATCTACTATTGTTTAGCACTAGATAAAATTGCAGTCAGAAATTGCAAAAACTTATCGATAACAATTTACTCTGTAGCAGGAGTTGTAATACCTTTGTGAAAAGTATGACCCCATATATACATATATATTTTATTGATATATACGTATCTAAACATTTATTTTTGTATCTTAAGATAATGTTTAACGGTCCAGTCATCAATAAAAAGGTTAAGTGAATGAGATACGAATGGAAAAAATGTGATTTGGTGGCAAGTAGTGTGTTGAATTACTTGTCCGATATAAACTGAAACTTTTTTAATTACTCGCTTATTAATTTTTTAATTTTTTGGTATAAAAGGGTGGATATAATATAATATATTCTTACCAAATTGGGATTAAATCGGACCACTACCTCAAATATTTCATCTTAGATGTGAAAGACCTTGTGGATTTTAAGGATATCCCATTTAGTATTGTCTAATACAGTTTGCTTAAAATCTGATTAAAATCTATTATTTGATGTTTGATCAAATGAAGAAACCTTTTTTCCTACTTAACATTAAGTCAAGTTACATGTGCTTCAAGGTAAATTAGAAATTCAGAAGTGTATTAAAATAAAATAGAGATTTTGTATAATAGTTATACTATTCTCCAAGGGCTATCCAAATATGGTTTGAAAATTAAGCTATAAAGGTAAACAAAAAAGCTTTAGAGCGAGGGAGAGGAAAGGGAGAGGGTAATAGTAACATCTACAACAAATCGCGGACTCAGACCAGACTAAACTGAACAGAATAAGCAGCAAAGAAGTCAGAACCAGAAACAGAAACAGAAAGCAGAGTCTCTGGAATCATCAGTACTCAAAGTAGTCTGTCGTCTGTAACTCTGTCGCAGTCTTTGCCTCGGCCTCTTTGCTCAGTCTTTAAATCAGGCCCGATGCCCGATGTTGGTCTCAGCTGCGTTTCAGTTAAATGCAAGGCAAAGGGTGCAGCAGTTGAATCGACCAAATGCGAATATATTTCAAATTCCATTACCAATTTCAAAGCAATTTCCATACAGGCTTGATTGCATCGAATTAAAAAGGTCCGACATAAAATGAAAATCAAGACTATAGTTACGGTCATCGTTCAGTCTCTGGCGGGGGGAAATGAACTTGGCCAAGAGAAAGAGAATGTGTGTGTGTGTGTGTGTGTGTGTGTGTGTGTGTGTGTGTATGTGTGTGTGAAAGAGAAGCGAAATGGATCCAACTAACCAAACTGATACGTGGGTATGTGGGTATTATTGTTGCTGTTCCTCTTGTGGTTCTTTGTTGTTGTTGCTGTTGTTGTTGTTAGTGCAATAATCATGCGCAGCTGTTACCACTGAAGCGGTCACTAGGCACCACAAAGATGCGAACGGTCCAATACCGCCAACACCGCCAACACAAACCAAAGAAACAAAATAAAGGCAAGATGAATAAAACACAAGAAAAAAACTTCAGATTTAACACCAACACTAACAGCAACAACACCAGCATCAATAAAGCTAAGGAGCAGCAGGGAGTTCCGAGAGAGGTGTGGAATTGCAGGGCACGCTCAGGCTCAGGGCTCAGGGGCTCACTTATGACTTACGATGGGTATCGTCATTATGTAGCCCATTGTTGCCGCAGGAAGGAAGGTGATTTTCAGCCAGGTTCTGTTCTTGTTGCGATTTTCGATAATTGAAGTAGTACTACTTCTAGTACTTCTAGTACTTCTAGCACCACTTTCACCATTTTAACTAATTCCTAATACTCTAATATGCCTTATCTAAGAATGCTCTTTAATCGGAATGCCGAGATTAAATAATTTTGGTGTTCGTTCTTATACTTGCAATAGCTACGAATATTGTTCAAAAATGAAATGTATAATGGTATCTCCCACTTGCAATGAGTGGTACTGCACAAGTATAAGACTATAAGATACCCATTATGCATTGCATACATTTAGGCGTTTGCTGTGCCTAAATACTTAAAACAAACATAACAACCATTATATATCCTTCCTAATTTGATACGATTAACAACTAAAAAGGCGTCCTTAAGTATTGTAGATGTAGTGAAGAAAGCTCACGACTCAATCATACCCTATATTCCATTTGTATACCCTGTTTTTTAAATGACTTCTTGATTAGTTATCAAGCAGCAGTTGCTTATAGTGCAAGTTCAATATATTTGTTATATTTGTTCGTGGGCTAAGGAAACATAATTGATTTGCTTGGGGATCAAATAACAAACCAGGAAGTTAATCAAGGATTCATTTTACACAGCGTAGGACTAAAAGAAGAAGAAGAGAACAATTAATAGTTCCTAATAACTGAATAAGTCGAACAGCCTTAGCGGGGAACTTAAAAATTGTAATTGGTTACTAGAAGATGATAAGCACTGAAAATTTTGAGAGAAGACTCTCTCTGTCAAATGCCAAATATTATTATTATCAAATATATATATATATATATATATATATATATATATATACATATGTATATACTATTTGCTTATTTTCCAATGTTTGCATGGCAATCAGAATTATTAAGAGAAGGGCGAAGGGAAAAAAAAAAAGACCGTCGATGATTCTTATGCATAGTATAAAAGTAAAAGAGTGAAGAAGATTGGCATGGATAATTATCAACGAACATAAGTACTAGATACCCTGTAGCCGGGGTGGGTGAAAGATTCAGGTGCAATTTGAGATTCAGATTCAGCTTGTTGTGTCTGGTTAAGCTCTGATACATTCAGTGGTTGGATGCTTATGCCCATGCCTGCGGTTCAAGCCCTGCACGACGCCGCATCTGATATGGGAATCTCACACTGTGGCCATGTATTTGCCGTGTAGGTTTGCCTTTTTAAAGCCAACTTCAACAGAGGCTGGGACTGAGACTTCGACTGAGACTGCGACTGAGACTGGAACTCTCACTGGCACTGCATTGGAGCATAGCACTGGGGACTGAAGCCGGCGTGGAGCAAAGTGTTCACGTCACTAATTGCAAATTCGATGGATACATATAATCGTTTTTGCATTCTTAAGTAATTTGTAATAATTTCCTCAAGGGTCAGCGTCAGCGTATAAATCTCACAACGCATATAAATCGCATGAGGGCAACAGGAACGATCGACTGGCTGTGAGTGTAAGTTTGAGCCTGAGTGTGAGTGTGAGTGTGAGTGTGAGTGCGAGTGTGAGTATGAGTATGAGATTGAGACCAGGACAAGGGCGAGGGCGATAATAATCGAAGAGCGCGGGCAAAAAGAAATTGAACTAAAATCAGTGCTTAATGATGAGTTACGAACCGAAATAAAGCGAACGAACAGAGATGAATATACATATATACGAATGTACATATGTACATATACATACATAGATATGTACGTGTGGATGTATGCATGTAAGTAAATATGTAGGTTTCTTGTAAGTTGTAGGTGTTGCTTAAGCAAATGCAGTGGGCGGATTATAAATGGTAAATCTGTTTAAGTTAAACATCACTATGTAATTTTAGTACAGAGTATAAAAATGCACGTGTATTATACGCAAAGTTCATTTCCATTCATAAGTATGTACATACTTATGTATGTATTGTCAATAATTTTCATTGGATTGCCCTTATTTCATTAATTGAAGTTCTTATGCTTCAGCTTAAGCTGGTTTAGCATACATATGTATTAATTTGAGTTTGGAATAAGTTGGATCTTACCTTCGGAGCTGCCAGAGGGTCTATCGGTGACTTTAAATACTTCGTTAATAGCAAGCATTTCGAGGTTTTCACTTCGTCGCTGCAGGCAAATGAATTGCTCTACCTGCATATGCCTAATCCCTTTAATGTGAAGCACCATATCATATAGATTCTTTGCCCCAAAATTGCATAGCTGACAGCCAAGGAACTTCTGGGTGTGGGACTGGGACTGGGACTGGTGTCCTTGCTGATCATCCTGCAGATCCATAGATAGTTCTCCTCTCTCTCCCACCTTTCGCATTCGGCTTTGCTGTATTAAATAGAGCAAATGTTGGAAGATCATGCGCATTGTATCGTGTCGCATTTGCTGGATGTGCAGCGACAGCTTCTGTATAGAGTTGGTATGAAAGTCGCAGCAGTTGCACTTGAGTTGCACAACATTGGTGGAAAGCTGTGGCTGATACTGCAACTTGTACTCAGTCTTTGAGCCGCCCTCCCGTATATGATTGATAAAATTTAACTTTTGTAAATGCTTATCAGTTTTGCTGTGCAACTGAAAGTTGGCTTTGAGATTCGTCTTATAGTTGCACAATCGGCATATGTAGTTATTGTTGTGAATGACCATAATGTCGGTGGAAGCATTCGAGGATTGGCGGGAGCGATCCAAAAGCAAATGCTGATTAAGTTCATCCATATTATTTGTGCTAAAGCTGTCGCAGATCAGGCAGCTGTACAGAGCTGTTGGCCACAACTCTGGCAAGCTGGCGGGTTGAGATGTCTCCAATGTCTCACCCGATGCACCCGACTCACTCGTGTGCCCCCCCATGGCCATGCCCATACCCATACCCATGCCAACTCCCATCCCCATTCCCATTCCCATGCCGATCCCCTGAGAGATCTTCAGGGGTTGGGGTGAGAATGAGAATTGGTCGGGAGTGCTCACTGACGATGGGGATGTAGGTGATAATTTGCTATTTACTGCTGCTGCTGTTTGTTGCTGTTGCTGTTGGACTGCATTTTGTTGAAGCAACTGTATCATAAGTGCCTGGTTATACGCCAAATCGGCCAGAGCTACCTCTGGTCCAGGGAGAAAGTTATTGGCATTTGCCCCAGCTCCAGTTACAGATCCAGTGGCAGCTCCTTGTTGTTGCAAGAAATTCAATGCCTGGATGTGTTTGATATTGTTCTGAAGGACGGCCATGTTGTGGGTATGTTTCTCACTTGTCATATGGATGCGAAGATTTCGGGCAACTGACGTCTCATAGCTGCAGATATCGCAACGGAATGACGGCTTCGGTTTGATGGAAACCGCGGATGAGGACACCGTTCCACCAGCCGTCGCATTATTCACATTGCCTCCTGTGTTGGCGTTGGCACTGCAACTGGCTGGAGCATTTGAGGAGCCAATTGTTGGGGGGTTGCTGCTGGGACGCTGTTATCGGACCTGGGCCTGCTCCTTGTGCTGGACTGGACAGTAGTAACTTGGCACTCGCTGCTGCTGCTGCAGCTGCCACCATATTCTGTGAGCTGTTCAGCTCCTGCATGTTGTTCAAGTGCTTGTCTGACTGCATGTGTATGGATAAGTTGCCCTTCGTCGTAGTCGAATAATTGCAAATTTCGCAGCGATATGGTTTGTAGCCGCATGAGTAGGACTCTCCCCGTGCCAGACGTGGATGCTGCTGACCTGTGATCGGAGAGAAGGATAGGGGGATCGGACGGGCAGATCCATCACAAAATTAGTTTTACATTTACCGCAAATGAAAGTAGGCAAGAAAATCCACATTTAGAAACTCTTCGGACTTGGAAATTATTTATATTTTAAAGCATTCTAAAATATTGTAAGGTTAAATATTCAGATTTTGTCCGCCCCTGAAGTGCCCCTAATAACTACCTAACTGACCTAAGTTGATCAGTGTCAATAGACGATTCGATTAAGCTTAGTCCGTCGGTCTGTTTGTTCGTCTGTATGTCGGTATGTCTGCTTAGATGGAACTATTTTAAAACGATCAAGCCAGAATAGATCAAACGAACAAGAGAGAAAAGAAAGATTTGCATTGAAACTTGAAGTCCTCAGAGTTTCTAGATGTATTACTGATATTAATTATATTTTAGGAATCTATTTAAATATAATCAACATGAAAATGCTCACCTGCCAGGCAATAACCACAAGCACTTTCGCCATCCGGATGCTTCTCGCGCATATGGATCTCTAACGTCTCCTGGTATTTGTAATGCCAATTACATTGTGGACATTTGAGGGTCTTGCAGGAGTTACGTGTTGACATCTGGACTCCACTATTCAACCGGGCCGAGTTCAGTAGCATCTCACAGCTGTAACAAATATAACGCTAGTTAATACGAATTATATAAAATAATATTTTCATTTCCGTTTGAAATAGTTATAACATTACGAATATTTTAATAATAATAATTATAGAGTAATAACGATAATTATAATAAACTTTAACATTTTTGCCTCCATGCTAGGGGTAAATGAGTGGGAAACGGTCTAATCGGCTTTCATCCGAGTTGCTTTAATCTCAATTTGAAACTCTCACGCCAGAGTGCAAAATGGACATCATAGATGGACGGCATAGATCAGCTAGCTCAGATTTTAAATAATTTAGAGATCCAATACAATGTGTAGATGAGCTACCGAGAACAATAACAATATTGAAATAGCTTAAATTAAATAAATTAAATTGAAGTCGGTTTCGGTTTATAGGGGCTGCAATCTGCAATCTGAACATTGGTACCCATCTACCCAAACAAACATTATCCATTTTAATTATTTAATTTGAATTCGAGCCGCGACTTTATTGTGTGCGAGAGTCCACAAAATGGGGGAATACACAATAGAGGCATCGTCACCCTACACAAAAGTGTTGATAAAATTTTATGGATCTCAGTAAATTGCGACAATTGATGCTGAAGAGGAGACGTGAATACACAGAAGTATTATACATAAAGATGTATATATATGCATTAACATACAAAAAAAAACAGATATACATATATATATATATATATATTTATGTCATTTATTAAGTGAAATCAGCGCAATTGGTCTAATTTATTTTAGTTAAGCCGCCTCGCCCTTGTCAACGTAAGTTCCCCAGCCCCAACCCACCAACCCCCCAACCACCAACCCCAACCCCAAACCCAACCCCGACTCCGTTTTCGGACTTATTCTCATCTCCCAACGCATAACATAACAGCAATACACTGTGATTTCATTTACATATGCTCGATCAATGTGCCCACAGATACATATACACAATGTGACTGTCTTTCATACAGGCACAATTTTATAATGTTTATATTGTGTGGCTGTCTAATATACATATTAACATCTTAGCAATATATTTATTATAGAATGTAACGAACTAGAACAATTATATTTAAAACATTAGAATAATATTTAATAGAATAGAATATACGTATATCTCATAGTCTTTATGCAAGCACTTATGAGGAAATTTAGATATGTATATACTTCTATTTATTTACTGTCAATCAGTCAATCAGCTGATGAACAATATGAAGCGAGCTATAATAACTGTTTTCTCGGTTATAAATCATGAATTCTTAGTACTGAGTAGAGCTCATTTGAGTTGCTACAATTAGGAGTTGAAGAACTCCCCTGAGGAATAAGTTAAGCAATCAATGTGTGCCCACAAATTTGTATGAAGAAATCCCAAGGTTCATTTGCGTTTAAATGAACAATCGTCATTGCTAGTGGCATTATTCGGGCTTATATACTACCCTCTCCAAATACTAGTACATGTCGTGTAAAATTAGACTAATGAGTTATTGTGCCGCGTTGTCCACATTTCAGCGCGATGAATGAATCCCCTTGTAAAAGTCGTGGCAAAGTTCAAACAGCAGCAATAATTATGCATATTTTGCAAAAGACCAAAGCAAACCCTTTCGCTTTGTCAGCACGTAGCCCTGGCTCCTGCCCAGGTCCCCAGCCTGCTCTGAGCTCAACCCTGTTGAATCTGCACAGGAAGAGACATCACCAGTCTCGGACAACCCTTACACTAATGGCCATCGCAAATGAACCGCTGCCGGCACTTGTTTTCTCACGCTCGAATTGGTAATATTATGCTTGAATGATATAATTCCGATTGCAGTTCTTTGTTCCCACAACCCTCTGTGATGTCATACTACCAAACTACCAAGTAAAATAAATATCTGGCTGAGTATTATGAGTGAAATGTTTTTAACATAATTAACAAACTCCACAGCTTATTCAGATTGGATAGATTAAAACTGCATAACATATCCTGTGCAATAATAAAATTCATCATTCATAAAAAGCCCTTAATAAACTATCACTATCACTATCACTGTCACTGTCTCTGTCACTGTCACTGTCCTTGTCACTGTCACAGATTTATTCTTGTCTATTGCTAATTGCGTTAAAGAACCATATTGACTCTTCGGAATAATCGGAAGTTTTAAGATATGTGGGAAGTGCGTCAACGTGCTCTTTTATCTTATATTAGTCTATAAGAGTTAGGAGTTTTCTTTTTGAAACCCAATTTTAACTCTAAATATAAGAATGATTTGTTGCTTCGAAACCGAGTGGATCAAGTAATGCTTGGATAAGGCAAGACAGATGGACATAATTATTAGTATTGATATATGTAACTATTATACAAGAGTATAGTAATACCTCATGACTGACAAATCCTTCGATTGTTTTTCGAAATATCTATTTACCGTTGGTAAAAAATCTGGATTGGACAGAAGTAAAAAGTCAGAGCTATCCATAGTTTGAAATAAACTTGGTATACATATGTTACGTACTCCTCACAAAGGCAATATAGTCGCTAGTACAGGGTATTCAAAATATATTCATTTTAACCAAATAAGATTTGTGAATTAGACTTGACTCGGAATCGGAATCGGTGTGGTTGGATGGACAATCATTTAATTGACAACCCGATTAATAAGTAAGTAAATTAATCAAATCACTTTACACTTACCGAGCGCAGTCAACACCTTGGGGGCGTCCGTTGATGTGTTCGGAGCAGGCGCCAATTGTAAAGCTAGAAGCAGTTGCATTACCCACACTAGCAACTGATGAAGCGCTGGGCGAGATGGGCATGGGTGTGGACAATCCCCCACTACTGCTAGTATTAGGAGACCGTTGAGGTTGAGATTGGGTTTGGTTTTGGGATTGGGATTGAGACTGTGGAGTAGCCGGTGACTTCATGTGAGATTGAATATCGATCAATTCACAGGTTTTACAGTCAACCCCCTTGAATTCGGGATGTTCCGGGCAGTTTGTTGGGAACAGGAGATGCTGCTGTTGCTGCTGCTGCTGCTGCTGTTGATGTTGTAGTTGCTGTTGCAGAAAATCCGTAATTAGTTTAACACCCCTCGCATTCTGTTCGTTTGCCAGCGCTGCAAGGGATGCATGAAAGGAACTAAGATGTGCCTGAGCCTGGACTTGTATCGGTGGGAAGACGCCTCCAGTGGTCATCACTTTCTGTTGCTCTTGAAGCGACAGTAGATGCTGTTGCAATATATCGGCAGCAGTGGACTCTGCTGCTGCTGCTGCTCCAGCTGATGCATCCGAATCCATAGGTTGATGAGCTGGAGCTGGAACTGCAGGCGCAGGTGCTGGTGCAGGCGGGTGCGGGTTCGAGGGCGGAGAATCAAATCCAGTTTCTGAGACAATTGGGCTACTGGTCGGATCACCCGTCAACCCCGCTGTTAGGCTGCGTTTAGTTATAGACTTATCGCTACTTATATTATCAGTACTAGTTGCATTCAGATCCACTAGAGGCAAGTCATCACTTGGTGTTGCTTCCACGTCATCTGTTGCCTCCGCTGGCGCAGGCAGTAACACCGGCGAATGGATTGCGGCTGATGTGGACACAGGTGAGTCGCACGATGAGATTGAAGACGATAATGAGGACGCCGGCGTTGTCGTTGTTGTTCTTGTTCTTGCTGTTGCTGTTTTTGTTGTTGTTGTTGTTGTTTCTGCTGTCGATGTCGTTGTCAATGTCGGTGTCGGTGTCGGTGTGCTTGTAGACGTTGTGCTTGTGCTTGTGCTTGTTTTTGTTTTCATAGGATTATTAGTCTTTGATGTTGCTGAGTTTAAGGAACTAAGTTTCACAGTTGATTTGACTGCTACTTTAGGTGCCACCATCGCCATCGCAATGTCGTCACCATCGCCATCATTATCACCATCGGTCCGATGATCATCGATGCTTGTATTTTCGGCTGATAATTGGGAAGTGGCAAAGTCCTGGTCGTCCACCGACTCAACAAAATTTCTGCTGCTTCCCGTATCGGCAACGATGCCGCCATCTGTAACCTGGTTGTCATCCAGCGGCTGGAGGAATGATATCTGCGGCTTCTCATCCATATTTCGCTGAATGATGGCACTGGAATACTCGCGATTCAGAAGCTGCTGCTCAAGATCCTCCAGATTGAGTCTGTGCTCCGTTTTCGCATGCAAACTAAACGAATTGACGTTGCCAAAGGACAATTTGCATATGAAGCACATCAATATCGGCTTGTGCTTATGTGCTTGAAAGGCATTTGCAGGATCCTGGCAGTGTGTACTGGCATCTTGGGCGGACACTACTCGAAACGAATGAATCTTCGGGCTCAACTGGTAATCTCGGAAGCCTGCTGCTCCGTTATCCTCTTCAATTTGACCTTGCCGCGGTCGCCCTCTATCCTCAATCGATTTTGTTAATCTATCAGCTCCCTTCCCACCTGCAACCAACTGTGTGTGTTCTGTTCTGGTTGCACTTGTGCTTGTGTGAGTGGTTGTCCCTGTCGCTGTCGCTGTGACTGTGGCTGTGGGTGTAGGCGTGGGTGTGGCACCGCTTGAACTCAAACTTATGCTCGAGACAGTCGCATTGCCTGCATCGATAATGAACGCACTGCCATCAAGATTGTATACTATTTTCCCATTGAAAGTTTCAACATCAGAACTGGACATTGGAGAGCCGTCATTAGCATTATTGGAGTGCTGCAACAAAAAACAATAAAAAGACAAGAAAGGGGGACAATTTAATTAATTGATTCAAATAATTATCTACACAATGCACACTTTTATTAATTTGAAATATAAAATATAAAATGTTGTCGGTACTGTGATCAATTAATGATAAACCGAAATAAATGGAAGCGGAAAGAGTTGTCCTGATAGAACAAGATAAGCTTGTTCGAACCCATATAGTATATAAATGTTGGATGAGAAGGATGAACAGCCAAGTCGACTTCACCCAGTTTGTCCATCTGGGAGCAAGAGGCTTCTCTCTTGGAATAAAAGATGCAGATCGAGTTGATTTGAAATTTGGGTGCCACGCCCTCTTTACTCGCAAATAGAAGAAAACCTGTTACAATAATGAATTGAGCTATGTAAGTATGTACATAAATATGTGTGTGCAATTATATGTTTCTGGACCTTTCCTACTTGTTTATAATGTAAACCATTCGAAATGAGTTTAAGATCGATCACATAATGATAATTATACTTAGATATTGGTGCAGTATGAGTCGGTCTATTGTTACAATGGGAAATAACCAAATTCGCAGTTGAGTCCACACAACACTGAGCGAAAAAAGTAATGCAAAAACGAACGACATTAACACATGCATCAAAATCTAAAAAAAGCTGAGCGCTACGTCACTTTATTTCCATATGCATGTATCGCAGTCGTTCGCTGTCTCGCTCGCTCACATGTACTGCCCGCAAAGAACAAAGCTCAAGAGATGCAATGCAAAATTCATTTCTGGGTATCTGTCTTATTTATAAACCGATCTTAATTAAACTTTCAGGATAGCTTCTATATGTTATATTTTAAGCATTTGTGGCTCTGGTCCAGAGACAGTTACGGCCGGACGGACAGACAGACGAACATGGCCAAATCGACTCGGCTAATGATACCGATCAAGAGTATATATACTTTATTGGGTCTGCCACGACTCCCTATCCCTGTTACTTACATTTGCACAAAGTATTGCACATTTTGAATGGGCACAGGGTATAAACACTGCGTTATTAAAAGTATTAATGCTCTGCCTTGATTGTCAATCATTCAGAAAGAGTTTTTCCTTTTTGTGGCGAAATGTAAATTTATATTTACATATATGTACATCTATGTTCATGTATTCATATATATTTGCCAAAGTCTTCACATGAACAGGGTTATCGTAGGCATCGGCTCATTTTAATGTCGTTTGAGTAACAACAACAGAGCGATGACAATAAAGGGAGAGAACGTTAACAATGTAAAATAGGTAATTACTTGACAATTATCTGAAATGCGGTTTACAAAGTGCTTTATAGCTATTTAATGACAACTGTCTGCTCTGATGACAACTTAAATATGTGTGTGTGTGTGTGTGTGTGTGTGTGTGTGTGTGTGCAGCACAACATCCAATCCAACAAACACACATAAACTTCCATACATATACATACATGCAGAAATTGCTTCTGGGTATGCTCTAAATGTAACTGCAATTTGCATTCAAAACAAGTAAGAATGTTATGGTCGAGAGCGTTCGACGAGAAGATACGTTATAAACTATAAACAAGCCCTATTTAAAACGAATGCTAAGCAAACTAGATGTGCATAGGTTATACACTAACCTATAAGCCACTAAAAGCCATTAAAGCTCTTATCAAACTGAACAGATTTAATGCTTAGAGGGTATCGCACATTGGTTGTTAACTATATAAAATGTACTACATACACATGTTTTAGTATTTGAACATATTTCATGATTGGTAATTTACAAGTTATCGATATTTGTATATCGATACGTATACATATATTTTTGTGTAATGTGTGTGGAAAACTAGCGAAAACAAAATGAACAAGCGGATCAGTCGAGCGCGCACGACAGTATAAAACCCTGTACAGTTTTATAAATTAAGTATTTCGATTATAATAGAAATAAGAACGTAGCAGGTCTTTATTGAAGAATACTCTTTTGATTTCTGTGCTTGCTTATATCAGCAAGCTTTCACATTTGTATAGAATCAAAAGCTGAGTGTTACGACACTTAATTTACTTATGCTTGTGTCGCATTAGTTCTCTATTTCGCTCGCACACATATGCACACATGGTAAGCAGGCGCATGTATCACAGTCGTTCGCTACAATAACTTAAATTTCTTTGCTGATTTTCTGTCTTATTTATAAACCGATCTTGATGAAACTCTCAGCGTTCCTTCTATATATCATTCTTAACGCACTTGTTAAGTTAGAAGTGTCTACGTTGAGAAATGTGGCCATAATTTTTTTGAATTGCGGGGGTGGTGGGAAAGATATCGAAAATCTAACATAAACTCGATCTGGAGAGGGTATACCTTCATGCCAAATTTGGTGTCTCTAGCTCTTATAGTTGCTGAGATCGACGCGTTCATACAGACAGACGGACGGACGGACAGACGGACAGACAGACGGACATGGCTCAATCGACTCGGCTATTGATACTGATTAAGAATATATGTACTTTATAGGGTCGGAGATGCCTCCTTCTGCCTGTTACATACATTTGCACAAAATTATTATACCATTTTTTGCCCTATGATAACTGTGAGTATTGCTGTACAGGTATGAGTGAGTACTATGTCATCGTAATGCATTGGCTTAAATCTAATGATAACTGCAGTCTATCAAACGATCATAACGAAAGCGGGATTAGGACACATAGCATGGTTTCAATGGTTCTTGCAGCTCATTTTGAAATTGAGGTATGGGAGGGCGGCGCTACATCGTTTTTTTTTTTTTTTTTTTGATTATTATCTATTTAGGATATACATGAGCCTACCATGGAGTCTAGTTGTTCAACGGACAGACAGACTTAGCTATAACAACTCGGTATTTAACGATTATCCAGAATATATTGCCAATATCTTGAAATCCTTGTTGCAACTATACAGGGCAAATTGCAAAATAAGCGCATTGGCGTCAAAAATAAAAAAAAATATGAAAAAAACAAGAATGAAGAGAAAATTATGAGGACCGAAGGTGTAATGAAAGAGTTGCATATATCCACAACATGCATTTTGACTGCAGACCTGATGAGTGCGTGGCGCGAGGAGTTTTTTGCATACCAAGCAAGGCACGCACATACAGTTCCACACACGTACAGGGAGTCAGGGAAGACAGTCACAGATACAGATAGTGGACGACAGCGCCCGAGCCCCAGCCCGAGCACGAGCAACAAGCGAAGACATTGCCGCAGTTAAAGCCACATTCAAAGCCAAAGGCAAAGCCGCATGCCACTCGGATGGTGGTTGATATATCAGGGAATTTGTGTGTGGGTGTACTGCATAAGCAGAAGACAAACTGAATATAAACCAGTTAAGGAATATGAAAACAGATAACGACTACTCCACACAGAGAAATAAAGACGTAGCAACAACAAGGCGACTGCAACCTGAACACCTACACTGAGCAAAAGAAACAAACACTTTCGGTCCAATTTCATATATCATATCATATTTTATAATACTATTGATACACATTTATAATATATTTATCGAAAACATTGAGAGTAACTGCTAAATTGTTCATTGTCATTCATTTTACAGACTTTCAAAATAAAACATATTTTCAATAACAACTATTCCTTTTGTTTATTTTCTTAACAAATTTCAATGTTACTTTTTTAATACTGCAATCTGAAAGCCTCATTCCTTTGATATAAAAAGAATGCATGTTAAGTGTTAATACTAAAAATCATTTCAATATTAAAATATTTGCTTTAGAATACGGTAACATGCACTTTTTTGATCAGTGTACATACAAACATACCACAGGCACCACCACTGATACACGTACTCCTACCACAGCTTCAAATGTTGGTAAAGGGCAGTCGGGAAGTGGAGAGAAGAGCTATTGATGCAAAGGGAACCTTGACTTGCCTTTGTTTTGTATACAGTCAAAAGAAGGCACTGAACTTTACTTATTTGCCAGTACGATTAGGGTAAGACTGTATGCAATCCTACGCCCAATGTGTTGCCCTAACACTTACCTATGTACATTTATACCTCACTTTGCATTCCCTGAGCATCACAAAGCTGCAAAATTGAATCAGAACTACCGGTTGGAGCATGCGCTTGACTACCTTATGTTACTTCATTTCAAGGTCTACATCAAATATTCTTACTTTATACTAAGTTGGCCGATGTTCAGAGGCACAAATAATTTTCTTTTAATTTCTTTTAATGATTTGAGCAAAACATAAATAAACCAGTCGGAAAGACTACAATCGACCGCATCCGACAGTATAATACCCTGTACAGGTTTCTATAATAAAAGTATTTTGATATTAAGTACTTTGATTATAATAGAAGCGAGTACTCTCATTTAGCATATAAATTCTGTGCATGCTTATAGCACCAAACTTTTGCATATGTAAACATACTCGATAAAAAGCTGAGTTTTACGTCACTTCGTTCGCTGTCTCGCTCGCACACATATTACATGCATACTCTGTACAGGGTATAAAAATATGAAGCAAAAAAAAACAACATTACTCCGAATTCAAGTTATTGATATTTGTGTACCCTTGCAGATGTTCGGGTATTCTGCAATACCCGATCAGGATGACAAGCCTAGTAGGCTGGATCGGATCACTATTTCATGAGAGTTCTATTAGACATACTACTAACCAATGTAAAATATTTTGCATTTGATATCAAAATTTGAATAAATTATAAGCATAACTGTCATAGGAACTATCGGTCGAAAGAGTATCAAATTTTCGGCGTGACAATAATAAGTTCTCTTTCTTGGTTTTTACTCCACATGCTTCGATTAAAGCTGTGACATTCACAAAATTTTAGAAGCATGTGATGGAATGTAAGAACAACGCTTAAGTTTTACGATGACTGCGAGGAAGTGAAGCCCAGCAATTGGTCGAATTTTAACTACACTTTGTAGATTGTTCTACTGACAGATTTTAGGTTTCTTACAAGCATTGCTTGAATATGTAGAACATGTGGTACATGCACAAATCATCTTGGTCCGAGCATTATAAAGGATCAGGCTAAAAAGATATGTACCTCCGTAGTTAAGGCGAATCAAGAATGAAGTTCATCGAAGTTCATCGAATTCGCACCTTCTTCCATTTTACATTTTACTTACAGCAAAGCTCAATTATTATGCTATACTCTAGAAATACATAAATGCATATAAATACGGACTTAATTTATTTAAACAAAAGCGAGTTTACTATACAGAAGTACATTTAGTTACGAGGATTCCCAGTGGTCGCATTATTACTTGAGCTGTGGTTTTGGTATCTTCCTCCAGCTCTTCGTTGAGAGGAATTCGTCAAACTCTGGCGACTGTCATTGTTGTTCCTGTTTAACCCTTTTGCTTAGGCACCTCGAAGACAGACAGCCGACAAGCCTATGACCATGAACACGATAAAGGGTAAGGGGTATTAGGTACACACACCCTATACACAAACTCGAATGATACCCTTTAGTTAAAGGTGCCTCAGTACCTCTTCTACATACATACATACATACATACATACATACATATAAACACAATACAAAGCGTATTGTTTGTAGGAATGTGTGTGTGTGTGAGTGTTTGTGTGTGTTGTACGTTTTTACTGAGAAATCGCCTTTGTTCTGAGATTTCAGCATAAAAAAGTTGCGAATATAAAACAAAAGTGTCACCGAGCTCCGTCTTAGCTTGCATTGTATCCTTTTGTTGTAGTCGCATTTATATACATACATATGTTATAAACTTATATAAAAGTGTACATACACATATAAGTACATATATACATATACATATACATATGTATGTACATATACATATACAAACACATATACATACATATACAAATGTACATACATTTGTACATACATTTGTACATACTTATGTTGGGCTGAAATCATTTTCATTTTCATTTTTTCTTGTTTTGGCTTCCACAAACAGCTCACAATCATTCATTTCGGTGAGATCAATGGATCGATGCGATAGCCGGCAAATGCGACAAAAAGGAAACCAGAAGGCGGCACAGGATTGAGGTTGCCCCCAAGCTGAGGTTGGACTCTGACTGCGAGTGAGACTGAGGCTATGTCTGAGGCTGAGGCTGAGGCTGAGGCTGAGGCTATGCTTCGGACGGTGATGAACTGTTTTCAAAATTCGGTCTGTGGTAAAGTCACACAGCTGAATTGGGGGAAAAAGAACAATAAATTTAATTTATTTTAAGCTCAGCTTTTTGCCTTCATTAAAATTGTCGCGAATTGTTTTCAGCGCATGAATATGTTAATGAATTATTGTCCGAAATGTATACGGGCACATGAACATACATACATACATATGTACATACATACATACAAACATATACATACATATGTACATATACATAGTGTCATTGCCAACACAATAGTGCGACCAGATAAAAGGAACAGGGGAATCATCACAAAAAAAGTAAATGTGTTGGGTTTCAGGTACAGCTTTTAACATGGACAGTATTTATTGAATCAAAATGTAAAAAAAGTCATTGCAAGTTCCAATGAATCGATCGTCGATGTTTCCACTGTTTATTTTGTCGAATACTTAGCAAAAGCTTGGTTAAAATGGAAAATGGAATGGAAAAGGGAATGTTTAGCATCAAAGGAGGCGTTTTCTAAAAAACTCTGGGAAAAAAATCAAGCTTAAACCTTACTTTGGTAAGCAGTGTTTAAATTGATTTATTATTAAACATTAAATAAATGAACTCTCGACTCTAAGTGTCTTATACGACTTTTACGAACCTAAATTATTTATTTTACTAACAAATTCTTATTTTATTGTTATATATTATGTGACTTAAGTGTCAGTTTGAATTCCACGCTCATTTGTTGGTTGAAATGAGCAGAGTGATTCGGATTATTCGTATACATACATACACCCAATAAAGGCGAAGGAAAGGATGAATGTATGTACGTATGTATGCATGTATGTACATATGTAAGTATTTATTTAGAATCCCATAATAACGGCAAAGACACCATCGCATCGACAGCAATTCAACATTTCCTTAAAAAAGAAGGGAAGCAGCATTCAGCACAACGAAAATAAAATCGGAAAAAGGCTAAGTAACTGCGCACACACACACACACACACACACACACACAAAAGACAGGAATGGGCTGTTGCTATTCTGCTTACGACATTGGCTCTGTCCCCTTCTATTTGCAATGGGTACGCAGTCCAAATTGGCTTTACACGCACACAATACTTGCATAGAACTAATAAGAAAATGTCTGGGTGTGCGTGTGTATGCGCATATTGTTCCTATGCCTGGGACTTAGATTGCTGCAACAGGCAAAACCGAGTGCACGCGACAGGGTAATACCCTGTATAACTCTCATTAATAAAAGTGTAGCAGATATACATATGTATATATTCCACAAATGGATAGACAAATGTTGATACTGATCAGGAATATACATATACATTATTTTGGCTCTGCAGGTTACATTAGGGTTACTGGGTATAATTAGTTGAGACTACACATTCAAAATAATCCAAAACACATTTGTTCGAATGCTTAATGCATTGCCCATGGAATCTTTCATTTACATTACTGATTTCAAAAATGAATCGTTAGTTGCCAATTGAAACACTGAACAGTGCAGAGTGAATCGTCGTAGGAGTTACTAGGAGTTTCCAGCACCTACTATTCAGCAAATTGGGTACAGGGTATTAATAAAAAGAATAAGACGCCGAAAAGCGCACAATATCCCATTTGAATCCATAAATTCATAAGCAAGCTGCACACACAATGAGCGAAACGGCAAAATAGGAAGACGAGACAAGTAGGAAGAGTAAGAGTGAAAACTAATAATAAACCGAATTAATGCACTGTAAATATATGGACACAATACAAATACAAAAAGGACAAAAACAAAGACTAAATAAAAAGAAAGGAAACGCACACACACACACACACACACACACACAAATATGCATTCATATACATATTGTATTGAAGGAATTGTTTTCTTTAACCTCCTGTTCTGAGAAACGGGTGCTGTACTCAGGCATACAATGCAGCTCATAATGTTTGCCTGGGTAGCACGGGCAGGGGGAACTGACTGACCGAGCCAAGATGACAAGCATGGGCCTGGGCCTGGGCCTGGACCTGGGCCTGTGTCTGGACCATATCAGCAGCAGCAACCACAGCACCTCGCCAACACAGCTCAGCAAGAATCGCGTTCATTCCGTTAACAACGAGAAAATATGGCAACAATGACAACAATAGCCAGGCAAAGCGATGGCAGATTTTGCTTCCAGTTACGGCTGTACGAGTAACAAATGTATACGTATGTACATATATACATATATAATTATATATGTATGTGCACTAGTTGCTGTAGTCCGGCATTGCCCGTGCCTTACAAACGGTTATTAAAATGCATATGCAAGCCATCATATCAATCAACCTAGGGAGAAATCATTCGCGAAAAGTTTTGAGCACGAAATACAGGAAAATGAATTCACAACTTTATAGATAGATAGCACATATGTATGTACATATGTACGGCACATATGTATGTACATATGTACGGCACATATGTATGTACATATGTACGGCACATATGTATGTACATATGTACGGCACATATGTATGTACATATGTACGGCACATATGTATGTACATATGTACGGCACATATGTATGTACATATGTACGGCACATATGTATGTACATATGTACGGCGTGTGCACACATGTATGTACATATGTACGGCACATATGTATGTACATATGTACGGCACATATGTATGTACATATGTACGGCACATATGTATGTACATATGTACGGCACATATGTATGTACATATGTACGGCACATATGTATGTACATATGTACGGCACATATGTATGTACATATGTACGGCACACATGTATGTACATATGTACGGCACACATGTATGTACATATGTACGGCACATATGTATGTACATATGTACGGCACATATGTATGTACATATGTACGGCACATGTGTATGTACATATGTATGTAATATCGCTTAAACGCAACTTATTTGTAAATAAATACCGATTAATCGCCGAAATCATAGTATCACAATTTCTAAAAGTTTCCCTAATTTGCAGTTTTTAAAATTATAGTTTGTATACTGATTTTAAATGTGGTATTCATGAGCTGAACTTACCATTTAAGTTAGGTGATGCATTCACCCCCATCACAATATTTTATGTACTGTAAGAAAATAAAAGTTGTTAGTTAATCTGTTCATTAAGTATAGAACTACTATATCATAAATGCATATGTCGACCAACAAAGAAGCATTTTATACCCTGCATTTAAAAAAAGGACAAACTAGGTTGAACAGACTTCGCACAATGCTTACAACAATCGTAACGAGCCATCTGAAAAGTATTTGGAATAAAATGGAAACAGAAATACGGGATAAATTTGCATATTCGCCATATTTAGTAAGACATAGGCAATGCAAATGTGGATTGCAATTTCTCATTAAGAGGCACTAGAGAGTTCTTTCTTATTTGTTTTTATAGAGCTTCAGAAATAATTCTTAATCCGACCGGTAAAACAGTTTGATTGTCAATACCTTATAAACTGATGGACATTTTAATAATCAATAAAAAGGTTAACAAATTATATAAATCTCTGTACACACACGAGAGTAAAAGAGAGAAATGAGGTATACCTTGACTCAAGACTCAGGAATACATCATTGATCATTATCATAAGCCGAATCGTTTTAGCCATTTACTTGCTAACGTATGTAAGTAATTTAAGAAGCTATTTTCTAGTGTCCGTTGTTTGCAAAATAAATTCATAAATAATAAATAAAAACATTTAGTCTCTAACCAACATTTTAGTCTTTGAGATCAACTAAAAATGATTAGACAAATTGATAGCTAGGCTGCTGAAGCTGATCACGAGGCAATGATAGCCCTTTTTCCGATTTTATTAGAAATCATCAGTTAAACTAAAAAAGACAGATTTTCAATCAGATACTTGGCTCAGCGCACACACGTAAGTAGCATCTTAATAATGAGCTTAACTTTGAAGAGAGTTCAAATTAAAAATGATAATGGCAGCACGAATCTAAGCACACATCTATCAGTAAACACGAGTACCGAATACGTCGAATACTTTTAAAGTCGAATACTGTGAAAGCTAGCTCCATAGCCATAGGTGCCAGTTGAGAAGGTCTTACTGTCTCGCTCTCAGATGGCTTGAATGGAGCCAAACTGGTTCTAATTCGCAGCAATTATGTAGGTAACGGAAGAAGGCGAAGAAAATTTGGGACTCAAGCATATGATTACCGCTTGAATCACGGATCTAACTTTGGGCTTCAGTCCAGTCCTGACTGAAAACAATCAGTTCAGTTACCTTTTAAGTTATTATATACCCTAGCCCCAATATCGTATGATCAGGAAAACCGCAAGGAACGAGAGGCAAAAAGCTATTTTCAAATTATGTGTTATTATTGTTGATGTTTTAGACCTTATACACTTATAAACGAGTTCAACAGGACTCCCTTTATCTTCGCCAAAAACAATTATAAACCAAAAAATAATAAAGTCAATTAATTGTTATTTAAATATTTCAGTTTTCATCGAACATCTTTTATTCTCATCGAAGAGAGACGTACGGCTTGAGTTGAAGGTTCTGTTTACTATTGTACAGAGCACCATTTAAATAAGCTGTAAAGAATCTATAAATATGAAATGTGTAGACCTGAAGAGTATACACAATTCGACTTGCAATCGTTTCGTTCCCTTTTATTACGACTTCGTTTATTTTACCCTTTCTTGTCAGCTCCGCTTTTTATCGAGCAGTAATTAAATATTGCGTTCACGTAATTGGCTCTATGTACATATGAATGTATGCATGTATATGTATGTGCCCAAAGTCATATGTATGTATGTTAGTGCGTCTGTATGCGTAAAGAGTCGTATAATAATTTGCGAGCATGTATCATACATCTGCGACTTCAGAGCTTCGACTTCGGCTCGCATCAGTATAACGCGGCAACGTGGTCCGTATCCGTTTGCGCATGATCATGCTCCGCATTAAAACCCCAAAAAGAGTTCAATGCCCAAAAACTGGCAAAGACATAATTCGTGTCCCACAAAGAGGTGTTAAACGATTTCAAAATGCAAGAAGCACCGTCAATCGAGCGATCAACAATCACGTCCAAATAAATGAAGCTACTCACACACATGTGTACTTACATACGTATGTACATACAATACATATTTGTAAGTATGTAGTATGTCAACGTTTAGATCGTGGTTAAATGTTTAAATGTCACTGCAATGAATCAATATTACTCAGAATATTACAAATAATTACATTTCTTTCATATCGATCTAAGAATAAACTAATTAATTTACATAGACATTCGAAAATCCTATGCATATCCTACTTCTCCAGAAGTTATCCAACACACGAAGTAGGTTCTACTAAATTCAATAAGCAATCCATAAAATAGCATAATGAAACTGTAAAACACACTGAATCTAACAATATAATATAATGCGTTATTTACTTTTCTCCAATTGTCTCAGTTGTTAATCAGTTATTATCATAAGTTTTTATAATTTCTATAGGTTTGTAGATGCTGCGTTCTGCTTATTATTATAATGCGCTTCTAAAGTATAAAACTCTTAAAAGTAATTATCTTTTGTTTCTTATTTTCTCTTTCGCTCTCTCCCTCTATCATGTTTTCCTCTTTAGACTCTGTTTTTAAACTAGTTTTGAAGTGATCCGAAGTAATTATGCCCGTATGTGTGTGCGTACAACTTCTTGCACAATGTATGTGTATTCTGCAGAGAGGTGTGATTGCGGGTGATTCAAAACTGTAATTCGACGAAGATGACTCGAAAAGCAATTTAAGCAATAAGAGTGGCAAGCGCAGCGGAAGTTGTCGAGACGCCTTCTCATAATTAAAAGAGATTATTGTCAGTATCCATCTGTATGTGTATGTATATGTATATGTACATGCACATGTACATGTATATGTATATGTATATGTATATGTATATGTATATGTATATGTATATGTATATGTATATGTATATGTATATGTATATGTATATGTATATGTATATGTATATGTATATGTATATGTATATGTATATGTATATGTATATGTATATGTATATGTATATGTATATGTATATGTATATGTATATGTATATGTATATGTATATGTATATGTATATGTATATGTATATGTATATGTATATGTATATGTATATGTATATGTATATGTATATGTATATGTATATGTATATGTATATGTATATGTATATGTATATGTATATGTATATGTATATGTATATGTATATGTATATGTATATGTATATGTATATGTATATGTATATGTATATGTATATGTATATGTATATGTATATGTATATGTATATGTATATGTATATGTATATGTATATGTATATGTATATGTATATGTATATGTATATGTATATGTATATGTATATGTATATGTATATGTATATGTATATGTATATGTATATGTATATGTATATGTATATGTATATGTATATGTATATGTATATGTATATGTATATGTATATGTATATGTATATGTATATGTATATGTATATGTATATGTATATGTATATGTATATGTATATGTATATGTATATGTATATGTATATGTATATGTATATGTATATGTATATGTATATGTATATGTATATGTATATGTATATGTATATGTATATGTATATGTATATGTATATGTATATGTATATGTATATGTATATGTATATGTATATGTATATG
>JAEIFK010000219.1:712500-742500 GCA_018901825.1 Drosophila funebris
ACGAGAATGAGAGCGTCACGGAAGTCTCCAATGGCAATGATGAGTGGCCAATGGCAAAGCTGCAGCAACAAATCCTTTGTCTGCCCACAGCACACAGCATTCGTCTGACGCCATTGCCAATTAAACCCCAACATTTACATCGGGGGTGGCTGCAATAGAAACAACGACGACAACAACAACGACAACGACAACTAATTAATGCCCGTCCTCAGTGGCAACGTGTCGAAGACTGCTTGCTATTGGCTAATGGGGCAATTGGTAACCAGACAGAGCATCAGTAAATGGTATGTACACATGTACATATGTAACATATGCATTCTTCCACATGTGTAAGTATATATGTATTTACCTCATTGTGCAGATGGACAACAAGGGAGATTTGTGATTGAGAGTGGTTTGAGATTAGAGAATAGAATCTGGTTTATTAACTAAACAAGCAAATAGTGGGAGACTATTAATTTAAATAATATATATACTTGTTATAGTCTATTTAAAATCTCCACTCTTACCATTGACTCTATACTTATTAATATTGAGATTTTAAAGTTTATTTACTCCCTCTTAAGCGATTCGGTTTAAGATCATCATTTCATTTATGTTGTCTCAAACGACCTGGAATTGTTTCAAATATCGACAGCTGATATTCCATCCGGCCGACACAAAACACAACAAAAACAGCAACAACAACAACAACACAATATTCAACAAGCAGTAAGCTATATATGTATGTATGTATGGACACATGTATAGGGTCTCATACAGGTGCGACAGTGCGTGTGCGTGGCTGTGTGATTGTGTTGTGTTGTGTTGTCCAGTGAATGAAATGCCACCCTTAAAACAGACATTTTGACAACAACAAGAAACCTATATTGACCATAAAGATAAAAGTGAGTACTTACGAGAAGGAATAGGTGCTAAAACAGACACACACACACACACACACACGCACACACATACAGATGTGTATGCTCAAAAAACAAACAAACTGTGGTCAAACATGCGATATTGTTGCCGCAAGCACAACTGCAAAATGCTCCGACCCAGTCACGAGACACGAGAGCGTAACTTTGTTTTGACCGAATAGTCGAAGTATTGGGAGGGGAATGGGGTAATAATGTGTGTCCGATTCCAATGCAGTGATCGAAGCAGTTTAAGAAATACATACACACACACACAGATAATATTTGTATTTCTTAATTGTTTATGTTTTATTCAATTATTATGAGGAGGATTTCACGACCTATGAAAAATATACATATATGTATATGTACATGTATCCATATAGTTAAAGATGCTTCCTAAGCCATTTTTACAGGACCTCATTGTTGATCAATACAGCAATAACACACATTTGTTGTCCTAACAGACATTAAATATATAAATTATTATTTTTATTTGCGTTTATACTATCTGGTTTGGTTTCCTTCACCTACGATTCTGTAAGTATGTATAGTATGTGTGTGTATACATATACTCTTGATCCGTACGGTAAACTAGCTTAATGCTTATCCTTCGCAAATTTTAATTTTCGTAGGTTTCGTTGGTTCCGTGGATTAAGAGTTATACATATATCAAATATTATTGTAACAATATATAGTCGGAGCAATATAGCAACATGATTGTACATGTGCAAGCGGTATTATTGAATATACCAAGTTATTGCTTTGCGTCTTCCTCAATTGGGTGGAGTCAAGATACGTTAAGCGAGCGATTTACTTCTCTTTTTTGCTGTATTTGTGTGAACCAATTAAAAGCGCCGCTTGTTTAGCAAATGAACAAAAGTTAATTAAATCAGTAACTCGGTCGACGACAAGGGGAAAGACAGTCGAGACGGACGGGCGCTGGCGCACAAACGACCAATCAGAAGATGCGATGGGGAAGCTAAATTCACAAGTGTGCGAATATTCCACGCACATCGTGATGCTTAGTAACACATACATACATACATACACACATACATACGTGTACAGCCTTCTGCACAGACACACCGACACGCCGACACACCGACACACCTACATATGTGCATACATATACAAGTAGTACATACGATTTATGTGTGTGTCTGTTTTAGTTGAACTCTCAAGTGGTGGTTGGTTAGATTGGGGCAGATTTACGAGTATGCATGATGAGTAGAGGAACAATATGCTTAAATAGGAGCATACGCATTTGCATCCAAGTATTCCAAATATTAGGTACATATGTATGTATGTACATTTAACAACGAAATGCGATTCACTTAGCGAGCGAACACCTATGCATATACATATATTTGTATATACATATGTATGTATGTACATAAATGAATGTATTTTGCAACTGTACCAAATTTTATATACCAATAATTACGAAACATTTTGCAGGCAACAACAACGATTGACATCACCGACAGTAGATGCAGTGCAATAGGCAGATTTTTTATGACAATAAACCAGCCAGGCTGTCTGCGTCGGAGCTGGAGCCACGCCTATGCATCGCTGGTGTCATCTTCCCCAGTTACATGGTTCCCTTCCCCTGTATGGTAAGTTTAGAGTTACGATAACCAGCGGTAATGAGAGACCCCTTAAAAGCGTCATAAACGAGCGAGAGTGAAACGGAAAAACCGAGGCAGGCATTAGCAGCCGCAGCAACAACAGCAGCCGCAGCAGCAGAATCAGCAGCAGCACTAGCAGCAGCAGCAATAACATCAGCATCAGCATTCACAGGAACAAAAACAATGAACAGTAGAAGTAGAATCATTGCCACTAAGTTCAAGTCCAACGCACCCATCTCGCTCACGCCCATTTAGGGGAGCGGGTATTTTTGCAACAAGAGAGCTGCTATAAGCGAGAGCAACTGATTGAGAGTGCTAACGAGAGAGAGAACGATAGATACAGAGACTGAGAGTGGCTTTTAATTAGTGTTGAAAAATAAAGAGAGAGAGACAGAGAGAGTTAACCAAGAGAGTACGACTTTTTACTCTTGTCGTTTCTCTTTCCGTCTCTCACTGGCTCTCTAACTCAATCCACGGAATTCACTGTTTTTTTTTTGTAATAACCTCATCGTATAATAATTTAAAGAAACGAGTTCTTTCACTCACACACACGCACACACACAAAATCTCACAGGGAATCAGATGGAAACAGACTCATATATTCATTATCTATTTTGTATTTTGTACCTTGTATTTACCTCTTGTACATACATACACTACAAGTTTGGGCTTAGGAGAACTCCAGCTGAAGTTTATTCAAACTCTGTCTTCATGTAGGAGACAAAGTGGCGACCCAACGTAGGCAACAACGAAATTGTCAGTACCGCGCCGCTTGATATTTCTCCTTATTTCATCGTCTTGCACACACACACACACACACATACAAGTTGCTCCAGTGCGAGGCTACATCTCCCATCTCCACCAGCGCGGGCATAAATATAATGTAAATAAATAATTTATACATAATGCGCGGACTGCGCCGATTTCTACTTGCTATGCGAGCTCGTTGTCTCTTTTTTACACATTTTATTTTGCCTTTGCTCGTCGTCGGCGTCGTTGTCGTCGTCGTCGGCGTCGTTGTCGTCGTCGTCGGCGTCGTTGTCGGCGTCGGCGTCGTTGTCGGCGTCGGCGTCGTTGTTGGCGTTGTCGTCGTCGTCGTCGTATTCTATGGCAACGTCACCGTATCCACCACCACTATCGCCACCACCACTGCGCTCCCGCTCCCGCTGTCGCTATTTCAGTTTGTTGTGGGTGTTGCTGTTGGTGTTGTTGGGCACCAAGACCAATGCGCTATTTGTTGCCGCTGGAAAGGGATAGCGACAGCGAGGGTGAATGAGCTTGAGCCCGAGTTCGAGCCCGAACCCGCGCTCAGGAGCATAAAGTACACAATTACACGAGTCTGTCTTCTATAGCCTTTTTTCCTTTTGCTTGTAGATTTTTTTCATATTTCCTTGTGCTCAGATTTCTTATTTTGCTTAGACATTTTCATCTTATTTTAGATCCAGCCAAAAGCCCTCTCCCCACACTCTTATCCATCCCCTTGCCGTTATTGTTTCTACTTCTTCTCCCCATTTGTAATCACTTTGTATGTGCGTGTGTGTGTGTGTCTGTGTGTTAGTGACTTATTCATTTTTACATTCTGTAAGACATCCGCAAAAGTTGCCAGTAAGTTTTCGGTTCTTAGCGGTGTGAAGAAAAGAGGCAAAAAATAGATAATAGATAGATTTGCATCCGCATTCATCTATGACGTATCCTTATATATATCATTTATACTTATCCTTTTTGTAATTGTACATACATGTATAGAACTAATAGTAAGAAAACATAAGAATTTGAAATTTACATATGTACATATGCAAGGAAGAGTGTGAGTGTGTATGTGCGCACAGCAACAATGCATAAATTTACCTGTCACAACTCGGCCGACTGTCTTCGTACACCTCTCGTACACCCGCTTCTACAAGTACAAGTGCGAGTATACATACATACATATATACACATATATATGTATATGTACATTTGTATATATATGCCTTTGTGGCAGTGGGTGGGTGATTTTTGTTTGCACTTTCGTGTGTTTGTATGTATGTCTACTTGCCGCATTTGAAAGATAAATAAATTGTCCTTCTTGAGTATTTTTGCCTTTCTACTTTAGCATTCTTGTGTATAATTTTTGTCTGCGAATTACCGGCAGAGACGCTCGCAGATGCCATCAACTCATATGTGCTTACATACATACATATATACATACATACATACATACACACATACATACATACATGGACTATGTACATAGAAAACCACCTTCAATCTCCCCACACACAAACACACACAATATTCGTACAAAAAAGCTTTTTATTTTGCGTCGTTTTTTTTTATTTTAATTTCGTTGTTCGGCATTATCGATTTTGTTGCCTTCCACTTCCTTTTTTGTTGATTCCCATTTACATGTCTTGGGGTTAGCGGGAAAACTCATTTCTTATAAGAAGCGGCTGGCGGCTGGTGGCTGTCTCTGAGCAGATGTGAATATTCATGCATACATACATAGGTACATAGGTACATATGTATGTATATTAGTGGGTGTGCTAGTATGTAAATTTTGCACGACGGAGCCACACCCACAATGACAATTAACAAATAACGGAAAAGTAGGATATTGATTGTATCGCAAGCAATGAAAGTGCGCAATTAATAAATAATGGTAACTGGCTATAAATGAGGTTCCATATTAGCCGGGAACAACTATCCATCTCAGTGCTTTAACGCATTAATTGGCTAAGCAGCACGTGCATCAAAAAGTACATATGTGTGTGCATATGTATTTTTGTATGTAAGCGAAACATTACCTCACGATTAATAACAATACTGCTCTAGAACCGTGCATATATATTTCTTCTGTTACTGGTTAATTGCTCTTATAAAAGTATAGGTGTATGTAATTGTAATTAGTCTTTGCACATAGTGCATAGTGCTCCTCCCTTTCGAGACGATAACGAATCACAAAGTGAGGAGTTCAACCAGTAGCAACTGTGACTGTGACTGTGGGAGGGCGAAAAGGAGCAATTAACTTGCCATACAAATACATTATCACTCTCTCGCGGGCATCACACTAGAATTTATACATGTATAATGTACAGAGATGTACATCATACATATATACAGACAGACACATACACATTTACACTTGGATTCACATTCGCATTCACACGGGTAACGAGTACCGCAGCAGCTGCCTTATAGTGGGAGCAAAGTGGGCACGACAGCAGCAGAAGCAAAAGCTAAAGCCGACGTATAGTTGAGTCAAAAGCAAAAACAAACAAGCAATACACATGAGCATGAACATGTAGTGACAGCGGCAACAGCGTCTATAGCTGGTTGGGTATTGGGAAGGGAGACGAAGGATGGTTGACGGGTGGACGGGGGATACCCAGTAGGGGGCCGCACGACGAGCGACGACCAATCAAGTCTCGAGTTGGCGTTGTCGCGCGCACTGTTGCTTTACTCTTCTCTTTGCGAGTACGGCTACGGGGTCGGTCTACAGCATCTACAGCATACGCAAAAACGAAAAGCAAGAGAGCGCATACGAGTATGAACAACGCTCGACGCACAACGCACGACGCTCTCTCTTAATTCTGTCAACGACATTGTTTTTATTTTGACTCGGCAGTTATACACCCGAACCCGAGCACGAGAAAAGGTCTGCTTAATTACTAAGATTAAACCTGGCGAGCGCAGTACTTTTTAGTCAAGCAGCGAACACCAATTAAATTCCTAGTATTGCCATACTTATATACTTTCATACATATGTATTGTATATAAGTATGTACATGAACTGCCTTGTCATTGGCTAATTAGACCTGGTCGTTAATTATCTTCGTGAAAGGGTGATTTGGCGTCGGCAACAAAGCTCCAAACTCATTTTAATTGGCTACAAAAACATTGCTCCATTACTATGTCGTAACGTTGAGCGAGTGAACAAGGGTAGATTGTAAGTTACAAGTTGAATTGCTAAATAAAGTAGTTGCGACTAAAAATAAATGCACTTTAAGGTTTCGAAAAACAATATAGTTTATCTAAATGATGTAAAATTTAACTTTATCCAATTGTGATTCAGGGAGAATACAGGATCAAATATTCGCATAATTAGAGTACGTAACACACTTACCAATTGTTAATGGGTCCCGATGCAAGTAGATCTCTTATGGTTTAGACTCATTTGGAGCAATGTTTACCAATGGCCTCTAGCCGATTCCGGTTCCGAGTGCAATTCTGATTACGTTTATGTATTCCTAGTTGGCCTCTATGCTTACCATTTACATATATTGTAGATATTTTGATTTACATTTTGTTGGTAAGATGGTTACTTAGTTAGGTTTACTTGAGTTACATTTCTTGTTTTATGGGTTGTGTTTTTAATTAACGTATTTTTGTATTTTGTACTGTTTTAATTTTGTTATATTCTTAAATGTTATAGGAACTTTTAATCGAGCGTGTAGTGTGACGAGTTCAAACAAGATTGCACCTGAAATCAAACAATCAAATGATGTACATGTATTTATGTACATACATCTGTGTACTTATGAGTAATTATAACATATTATGTTTTCATATGCATTTATGTTCGTTTTACTTATGAGCACAATTCACAATAGCCCCCCAACTGCTGTTTGACTCGCTTCCGGTCTGTAAAAAAGTCTTATGTGCATAAGCAGGCAAATGTTAAAGAAATACAGGATACAGAGGGCAGAGCACGGACACAAGGGCAAGATCGCAACAATATGAGATAAATCGAAAGCCAAAACGTAACCGAAACAGAAAAGTGGTAACAGAAGCAGAAACAGGGACAGAAACCGGTACGGTATTAGAGGGAACTGGCAGGGAATAGGTGAAGGAAACAGATGTCGTAAGGGTGCGGGTGTAATTTCCATGGCCAGTGTGACAGGTGACAAGTGACCAACCTGCTCCTGTCCCCGAATCACCGAATAACCGAATCCCCTATCCCTGTGCTCGTATCGAAATCAACAAAGTAACTGTAACATCAAGCATAAATTCACTCACTTATACATTTTTACATACATGGGTATCTATGGAAATGGTACAATTATATTATAAATATCAATTAAATTACAATATCATTGGAATAGGCATTAAGCATCTCATTGAAACAATTGCTGGCTCAGCTCTTTTTTCACTAGATGAACGTGTGACTTAGAGAAAACTCTGGCACTTAGATAGTCTTCTAGATAATCATAAACACTTTACATTAACGAGAAACAATATAAATTATAAATATTTATCTAATGACCTCCGCGCCGAGCTCGAAAGTCACTGGGTTCATAGATCTACACACAAATTAAAAACGAAATTACGCTCACCGTCGAGCTCATGTTAAAAGTATTGAAATTAGTAGACATGTATGTAGTTAAATACATACATACTTACATACATAAAGAGCATGTAAAAACGTGGGTGTGTATGTATGAATTTCACCAGTTCAAAACAAAAAAAACAAAATCAAGTGCAATATGGCAAATGCATACATATATCTACCTATATACGTATACACATACATACATCCATACATAGATACATTCATATGTATAAACCTGTGCTTGTATGTACGAACTTGTACATATGCATTTATATGAATGTATGTAAATATATTTTGATATGCATTTGTACGCTATAAGCGCAGACACGAAAGAAAGAGAGACTAGATAGTCCGATTCGTTCGATACGCCCGCCGATTTAATTTGCCAACTTCTGCTTTTTGCATTTTTAATATCAACACTTTTACTCCTACTTGCTTTTAACGAGCGAGACAGTCGTCTCTTTTTCATGCACACACCAACACTCACACTCACACACACACACACACACACACACACACACAAACACGCGCGCGCGTTTGGTTGTATTTTCAGACTTTACACTATGACATAAAATTCACATGTATTCAGCGTTTTTGCATGCATGCATATGTGTGTATTTACTTCTCTTATGGACCACGTGCCTCATTATTTTGTTGAGAGCACATCAATATCAGCGCTCTCTCACCCCTTTTTATGCGCATCATCTCTCCCGCTCTGTCTCACATTTAATGGTTCACTCTTTAAAACGTACTCCTCTTTCGCAGTATCCGCAACGGCACATACTCTCAGTTTGGAATGCAATTAAAAAGCTTTGCTCTGTGTCTTTGTTGAAGCTCGCCTTTTCAATACATCTTTCGTCTTTCGTCATGCCATCTCTTTTCACATTGCCGTTGATTTACATTTTTATTGTTGTATTATATAGTGGTAAATAAATATGCGGATATGTATATACAATGTAGTAAATACGCATGTGTACATGAATGCTTGAAGCATATTACATACAGGACACAAATATATGCATAAGTATTATACTGATACATACATACATATGTACATAAATGCATATACTCGTATTTATTGATACATTCGGTCTAATTGATGTGGCTGAATTAAAGAGCAGGAAGGAAGGACAATACATTGAAGAAATTGTATTCAACAGAAACATCGCTTCTACCGACAGTTGCTGCGGTTAAGGCTTACAACCGTTGTCTTTGATAATCTATGTAGATACAATTATAGCTTGAATCCATATGTACATACATATGTACATAGCTATGTATTTATAACATACACTTACATAAATACATATGTAAATATGTATTTGTTATTTGTACATTAAGAGTGAATAATTTTTGAGTGAAATCGAATATTTAATTAGAATTATATGTCATTTTTTATTATTTGGGTTTTGTATAGTCAAGAAGATATCATGACTGTGTTTCTTTGGTTGCTTTAGTTGACGCGAACTCGGATTGAAATTAATAAATTATATATTCATATTGTTATGCATATACATATTCTTTTCGTCACTTCGTGTGTAATTGAAATGTAAATTATAAATAATACAACGAATTGCGGTAAATCATATTTTATTACACAATGCACAAGTTAGCACAATACACCTTAATTATTCAAAATCGTTAAGAACCGTTAATCGTTAATATTCGCAAATACATATATCAGGGCACTATCATTTTGGGTGCATTTCGCAGCAGCAAACACAGTTTGCTGTTTGCAGTTTCACTGGCCGTAATATCATGTACTCGTAGCTGCTAGAGGTACATTCAAAATATTAGTTTGGCTCAAATAATAATTAAATGCGAATTAAATATTTCGCCTGTAGTTATAATTTCCGATTATATATACTTATATTTATTTGTTTTTTTTTTTACTATTATTATTATTAAATTAATTTTGTATTTGTTGTTATTTTGGTCGCACTATCCGCTGTACCTCGAAAACGTGAACCTGGCCGCTTCCACCGTCGATTTCATACTACCAATTGTATCCGTATCTTTACTTTTTGTATCTTGAAGATACATTTTCACCCTAAAAGAGCGATGCTCTCCCAACAGACGAGAGCGAGTGCACCAAGAGCACCAGAGAGTAACTGGAATCACTGTATGTAGAGAGAGAGAGAGAAAGAGAGAGAGTGACACCGCGCAAGAGAGAGAGAGAGAGGGAAAGATAAAGGGAGAGAGAGAGAGTACAAATTGTAAACACTAGGAGAGCAAGAGAGCAACGAAAAAGAGAGAGAGTTTGGTAATGGGGTAATTATTACCACGCAGAGTGGTAATTAGGCGGGAATGAGACAAAATATGTGATAAAACAAAGTACCAATGAGCTTTTTGCGTGTGGAAGCGTGAGCGCATATGCATCTGTGTTTGTGCTCATGTTTGTGTTTCTGCTTGTGCTTGTGATTACGTTTATATGTATGTGTGGATATGTTGTACGTGTACGTGTACGTGTTTGCTCCTAATGTGGGAGTAGTCCAGGCAATGGCAATCATCGTTCATTATTCTTGTATAACTACCGCCGGATGTTGCACTTATGTGCGTCCACTGGTTCGCCAGTTATGTGTCTCTTCTGAGATATAGAGTATATACTATGTACATACAAGTGTGTACATATGTATACTCAAGCAACAACAAATATGTGCATCTCTTTATAAGTGCTTTGATTTTTGGAAGCTTAATTTGTTAGGGCTAAGTTATTAGTTTTATTAACAATTTTAAGGTTTTTGTACATGAGTGGGGTGTTCTAAATGTTCTTGTTGGCAGTTCGATATTTTCCTATTGGCAAGGTTATTAAATATCATATCTATATTTACTTAAATAAACGATAATACAATCTAAAACCAATTAAACTATATATATGTTTATATAACTTGATAGAAATTGATTATGTATTTACATATATATAGGTATAATAGGATGATCACGATGGGATATTCAAAAATCGGGTTTTTAAACAGATATATAGAAGGGGCTTCGAAAAAATTTATCTGTGAATAGAACAACAAGAAGAAAAGGCAATCAATGAAAAACCCTAAACAATATCAGGTACCTATTCCCATTTAACTACAAATTCACTGAGGGGCTATAAAAGATTACCAAACTACCAAAAAATAAAAATAATTTTATTTTTGACAAAAGACGTTAATTGAGTTTTCTCTGATTGGCCAAAAAAAAAGAACTTAATGTGAACAGAAATTCAGAAGCAGAACATAACTCTCTAAATTCGTTGATTTTTATTTTTTCATAGTATCATAATAATATTCATATAAATATTATGGTATTCTGATAAAAATTTATAAAATAAAATCTAGTTAAACAACAAATAATTAAGTTTATTCGTAAATTCGTTAGTTAGGATAGCTCACAAGTTCAGAAGTCGACGAATAAAGCAAAACGAGGCAAGGATTCCTTAAAATTAAATAAATAAAATGGGCAGAACACGGGCACATGTGAATCAACTTAATTTAAACAATTCTAATTGATAAATAGGGTGTATTTCACTCGTTTTTAGCCATTATATTAATTGCCAAAGAGTCAAATACAAAAAGGTGTTGAAGTTTAACGTCGATTATAAAAGAACTTGATTGAGTTGCCACAACCAAAATGAGAAACAATATAATATTTGTATAACATTATATAATTATATATAACATAGAAAATAGAATGCATTACTAGACAACAAATTGCAATGCTCATTTCTAAGTTACATGGATATACAAAGCAAAATAATTGAAGCAGCTATAACATATAAAGTTAAGAGTATATCAAAATATTACAAATGCAATACAAAACAAGGCTACAGTCGACCGCAGCCGACAGTATAATACCATATACAGGTTTCTATTTGGACATTAAGTACTTTGATTATAATAGAAGCAGGTACATAACAGGTGTTTAAAGAATTCACTCTTGAAACTCTCATTTAGTATATGAATTCTTTGCATGCTTATAGCAGCAAGCTTTTGCATATGTGTACATACTCGATCAAAAGCTGAGTGTTACGACACTTCATTTACGTCTGCACGTATCGCAGTCGTTCGCTGTCTCGCTCGCACACATGTGACGCCCTCAAACCGTAACGATTCAATGGAAAAATTACTTTCATTTCTTCTTTGATTATCTTTCTGATTCGTTAACCGATCTTGATGAAAGTTTCAGCATTCCTTCCATATAATATTCTTTAAGTTAGAAATGTCTATGTCGAGAAATGTGGGCATAATTAGTTTTCTTTATTTGCGGGGGAAGCGTAGGATTTATCCAAAACCTTGATGCCAAATTTGGTGTCTCTAGCCCTTATAGTTGCTGAGATCGACGCGTTCAAACAGACGGACGGACGGACAGACGGATATGGCTCAATCGACTCGGCTGTTTATACTGAATAAGAATGTATATACTTTATAGGGTCTGCCACGCCTGCCTCCTTCTGCCTGTTACAAAAAATTCAATATATCCCTATACAGGGAATAAAAACCGTTGTCAATTGTTTATACATGCATATTGTTATATCCTGGTAGAAAACCCGTACATGCCTAGTCTGTGAGTCTTATTCATTTATTCAACTCTTGACCGATCGATATGACAAAGTATATGTACATAGTGCGTAGGACAATCTCTGAGAGAGATCTCTGGTAAAGATATTTTAAATGTTGATATTCGACCGATTGTGTGTACACGGAATCAAACCGAAATAAGGACATCAATAGTTAGGTGCACCTCAAATATACCTAAAGATTTATAAACGCGAAGATGCGATTAAAATTGTTGTAACTATTTAAAAATTAATTTTGTTGCATTGAAGTTAGTTTGTTACTTCCGCTGGCTCGCCTAACAATGATTAACTTAACTGGTCACTCGCAGGTCTCTAGCTGTCAACAAAAACAGAAGAAATGGACACTATTATAATACTGGAAACTGGGAATTGAATTGCCCAATGCTGTTGAGCGAGAATACAAGAAGGCCTACTAATGTTAAGAACAATACACATGGCTATAACAAATAAATAATATTTGCTTTGCTTACTTGAATTATCAAAGTATCAAAATTAATTGTAAACTGCTTGCATTTATTTAAATGTATTTATTTAAATGAGCCAAGAAATGTTGTAAAATCGTAAGCAAACGCCATTTTATTTATTTTAGCGGCATCGGCACAGAGATGATTGCATTGCGATGCTCCACCCTTTAGAAGCTGTCCTTATACGTACATGTATATACGTGTGTGTGTGTGTGTGTGTGAGTGTGTGTGTGAGTGTGTGTGTGAGTGTGTATTTATTAACAAAGATGGGGATCCAATGTTTCCACAGCCATTTCATCCATCCCATTCACACACTGATTCAATGTGAGTGTACATGAGTGTACACACACTCACGTGTACGTATGTATGTACAAATGTATACTATATGTGTGTCCAAATGTGTGTATGCATATTTTCTCATTTCGCAGGAAAAAGTCACACTCAAAGCCAAAAAAGAAAGGAAAGAACGAAAACTCGCGTCTGCGTTTACGCTTTTAAATATAAATGAATAAAACACGCATGGTGGAAGGAAAATAAAAACCCCTTTTTTTGCCACACTCGCACTCACACTCGCCCTCACACTCACACTCGCACTCGTATGCTGTATACAGAGGTATTACATACATGTGTGTATGTGCATACATATATGAACAGACTTGTACATACATATACACAACGCGAAGAAAACTTCAGCTTCAACCAACGGCTGCACTGGCAACCTCCAGCATTCACAAATACGAAAAAAATAAAAATGAAAACAGGAGGAGTAGGAGAAGAAGAAGCAGCAGCAGGAGCAGCAGCAGCAGAAGGGAGGTGACGAGAGTAAAGTCGTTGGTTCGTTTCGCTTTTGACTAACGAGCAAGGCTTCTTAACTCCTTCGCAATTATATACATACGTATATGTGTGTGTGCTCACATACAGGCATACACACACACACACACATACATGCAGAAGGTATGGATATGCGAGATGAGGACGCTTCATATGACGCTACATGTGCAAATGTACAAATGTATGGATGTATGTATGTATGTATGTATGCATGTATTTGTATAAGCGATTGTATTTACTCATTTTCTATATGACTTCTCTGCATGTACATATGTATTATATATTAAGTATTATGTATTATGTATTATGCACACATGTACAAATATGTACATACATACGTTCATACATACTTATATAAATCTTATGGATATATGTATGCATGGATTTGTGTTTGTATCTGTATATCAAGCAATCCCTTTGCTCATTTCGCGGTCACGGGGCGTCAAGTTTATGGTTAGCGACACGTTGTGGGGGGCGTTCTGAATGCCCGGTTAAATGCAATGTGACATGCGAACGTACATAAGTACACAAAAACATACATACACATTTACATATATTCATATGTTAATATCTTAAACTGTGCCATTTTGTTAGCTTTTTTTTTTTTAACATTATAAAGTTTTACTTCTTTTTTATATCGTCTAAATTTGAACATCCAAGTATTTGTTGCCCTTAATTTGTTGTTCAATGACTACTGCATTGGCCATTCGCCTATTCGTATTGTCTATAATACCAACCTCTGTCAATATTACTTTGAACATATCCTGTGCCGAGGGTATATTAGGTTAGTGCAAATGAATCCTTGATCAGTTTTTATCCGTCTATCTGTCCAGAGCCAATTCAATTCAGTTTCGAGTGATTGTTCCTATAGACAGACCTGTTCCAAGCTCTGTCCAGATAGCTTTAAAGCATGATCCAGAATATATGTACCTAATTAAGTCTGGCACGCCTTAAAAGAAGCATTATATAACTGATAGGAATGAATTAACTGGGATCCTTGCTTGGCTTTTTAAACGTAAAACGTATTATCTTAAGTAGTTAATACGAATAGTTAAAATGTAAATTATTATGAGACGTGGCGACCAATGGACTTCTTCAAGATTCCTCGGATAATAATTATGAGGTGGGTTGAAATGTTGAATTGAAATACATAGAAGCTGAAATGGAGTAAATGTCTGCCCTTGAAATCAGTCTCCTCAATTCTGTTTATCATTCTGATTCACAAGTTTCGCCTCAAGTGTTTACACTCTAATTAATTACACAATTCATTAACAACTAATTGTATGCAGCAATAAAACAGATGCCTCCATGCCAGGCCAGACCATGCCATACCATACCATACCATACCATACCATGCCATACAATGACATACCATAGCCAAAGCCCCGCCCAAAATCACTCTGAAATCAACTCGTCTAAGCATTTGCATTTGGTTTTGGATTTGGACTTGGATTTGCTTAGACCAACTGTCGTTTTAGACGGTAAACGAACGTGTAAACATTCATTCGTATTCGTAGGTGAATGCGATCAATGATCATGCACAGCGCTTGAGGGGAAATTTCTCATTTACTTGTTACACAAATACAACTACAACAACTAGAACTTATGTACATATGCACATATGAAGATACACTGATAAAAATACATATAAATTCATATATTTTAAATACTTATGTGTACTTCGAGGTCAATTACTCTTGGAAAAATCATTTACTTCAGGTTTGAAATGAATGCTATATTTAACTATAGTTATATCTGAAGTCTCTCTTAAATTATAATCCACTTGAGCTACTGATGTAAAATTTTGTCGTATTTCAGTGTACTTATAGCATTTTCAAGCCTATGCATGCATGCATTGACCGTGTGTGACTGTGTGTGTGAGTACCAGTGTATAATTTGTTTGTATTAAATAAATACAGGTGTTCAAATAAACGTTAGGGGTATGAAAAAGAGACCACAGAGTTGGCATCTGTTTTCCAATCATTCCGACGGGGCAGTATATGTTCATATATGTAAGTATCGTTCCCGAGACGCTTCAGGGATCAGTCTAGAGAACTTCCTAACCACTGAATCTGAAATCTACGATTCTTACAATATAACTACAATGTTAACTCCTAATAGGTCGGAGTGTCCACATAGTCAACAGAAAACATTCAAAGATGATTGTTAACTTGGCCCTAATCCAGTTTAATTATGGCTCACTTTTATAGAAGAATATTTTCCAAATGCAAGACTTCACTTTATATTTATTGACCTTCATCTCTGATGATTTTGATTTGATTTGAAAATTGAAATATAAATTGTCACTGTTACTCTCACTAAGATTGCCGTCTTCGCACACAATCCGATCTCGATTTGCGCTGCTGTATATTTATATTTATACATATATATATATTTATACATATGTACATATATTATAATTATATACTTTAAGATAAGCGATTGACACATCGACTGATCTGCTTCTTTCTTTTCTTTTACCTTAGTGAATCAACTTGAATCGATTCATTCGATATGTTAGGTACAGCTAAGACTCTTCCACAAGTCCATGTCCGAGATAGTTGATTTGAAGTTAATTCAAGATCAAGCGAATTAACTTCAAATCAATCTCAGATAGATCACATCATTTATACTACTAATCATTTCTCGTCACATAAGAGTATTTGTGAGTCCTTAGGGATAAGGTGGGGGGATCACATGCCCTGCTCCACGAGGGATACATAGATGTCGAGAACTGTAAGTCGATTAAACTATTATTCGGTTTGCTTCCTTTGATACTGATTGTATTCATTCATGGGGAGCAGCACGCCCACCTCGCACTGAAGCTAGTTTTGCATATTTATGAAACCATTCAGATGTGAGATGTATCCCCCTATATTTCCATTCAGTAATTTTTTCAATTTGATCCGATTAAGCAAAGAGACAGGCGATAGTTTCAGAGTTCACATAAATTAGTAAAACTGTTGTTGATCTTGTTGGTATTGTTGTTGTTGTAGCTGTTGCTGCTGTTGTTGTTGTTGTTGTTGTTCTTCTTCTTCTTCTTCTTCTTCTTGGTACCGTAACATTCGAGGTGATAAAATGCTAATTTCGGACATGCTTTGCTTGACATTTGAGAGGCCACGATCGATGGATCGACGGTCGACTAGCAGATACCCTAACTTGTACCAATCTCGTGATAAGCACTTATGTTATATACTTGTATACTGTATTATGTTGGAATAACACAACAAAGGATCAAGTAGATTACGACACAGATTAATCGATATTATTAAAGGATTGAACCGAAATCTTAACTCAAACTTCTAGAGGAACCAAATGCTGTGAATCAAGCGCTATTCACAACTGTCATGAATGCATTCGTTCTATAAGACTATAAGCATATGAATTAAATCGTAAATTTCCGAGTTAATAAGTAGTTTGAGTGTGATTTTAATAAATTAGTAGACACCTATACCGTAGGCTTAATCACAAAATGAATATGTACGTATGCCCCTTTGTGTGTGTTTGTGGAAGTGGAAGTGTGAATGTGAATGTGAATGAATTCGAGTATGCTTCGATAACCGGTATGAACCTATTCACAACTACTCGTATACGTTACCTGGGTCTGGGTCTGGGTCCCATATCCATAGTCTGAATGGCCTCGGCATCATCAACAAATATCTATTGTGTGTATGAGTGTGTGGATATTCTGTCCAGTTAGATTTGATTATTATGCGTGTATTTGGATGATTTCTTCTGCGACTTAAGAATTTCTTATTTGTTTTTGATTTTATGGTCTTCGTTGTCATCGTTGTTGGTGTCGTTGGTGTCGTTCCACTCACTCTTTGGGTATCATGTACATATGATTGTTTTATTTACATATTACATATTTACATACATTACATACAGACACATGGAACTATCTACGTGGGTTGGCTCTTTTCACTATTTTGTGTCGTTAACCCCTTCCGTTGTCTTCTCTCCCCCGATTAGCTTCAAACCGATCAGGTTATATTTATGATATTTAGGAATTGACCTTTTAATCATACCCTTTCGGCGGTTAATCGATTTTTGTCATAATATCATTTGTTCTCAAAGGGATGTTTATGTGTGAAATATTGGTAGGAATGTAATTATTCTCCTATGTAAGTATGTAACAGACAGAAGGAGGCGTGGCAGACCCTATAAAGTATATATATTCTTATTCAGTATCAACAGCCGAGTTGATTGAGCCATGCCCGTCTGCATGAACTGGTCGATCTCCGGAACTATAAAAGCTAGAGACCCGAAATTTTGCATGATGGTTCCTGTATACCCTCTCCAGAACTTATGTTATGTTAGATTTTCGGTTCAGTTGACAGTTGCTTGAAAAATATCATATAGAAACAATGCTTAAGTTATCTTGAACTGAGAGAAGGAAGAATATAAATTCTTCCATTGAATCGTTGGGCTTTGCGACTTTATAGTGACTACGAAATACCCTACTATATATTTTTACGCACAAACAGTTACTTACTTATCTAAGAAGCTCAGTGCTCAACTTTCCCCAAGTCTTATCATATATCATATATGTATATTGCTACGTATTTGGGTATCGCAAGTCTATATTATTGAAATGTAGTGTATGTAGAGTTATTATACTCATTTAGTCAATATTCAATGCGAACAGGGAATAAATGTAAGCGACCTCTCTCCAACGGCAAATGCCCCACGCACTTCTTAATGCTGTATTTTTATACCCTGTACAGGGATATATTAACTTTGTGAAAAAAATTTTTGTAACAGGCAGAAGGAGTCATCTCCGACCCTATAAAGTATATATATTCTTGATCAGCATCAACAGCCGAGTCGATTGAGCCATGTCCGTCTGTCTGTCTGTCCGTCTGTCCGTCTGTCCGTCTGTATGAACGCGTCGATCTCAGCAACTATAAGAGCTAGAGACACCAAATTTGGCATCAAGGTTCCTGTATACCATACGCAGATCAAGTTTATTTTAAATTTTGGATACCTCCCCCCCTTCCCCCGCAAATCGAAAAAAACGAATAATAGCCACATTTTTCAACGTAGACACTTCTAACTTAACAGGTGCGTTAAGAATGATATGTAGAAGGAACGCTGAAAGTTTCATCAAGATCGGTTTGTAAATAAGACAGATAATCAGCAATAAAAGTTATTTTTCCACGGAATCTTAGAGCAGCAGGCAGCACATGTGTGCGAGCGAGACAGCGAACGACTGTGACACATGCGTCTGCTTACCATGTGTGCATATTTGTGCGAGCGAGATAGGGAACTACTGCGACACAGGCATAAGTAAATTAAGTGTCGTAACACTCAGCTTTTGATTGAATATGTATAAATATGTGAAAGTGAGCTGCTATAAGCAAGCAAAGAATTCATATGCAAAATAAGAGTTTCAAAGGGGTTTTCTTTAAACACCTGTTATGTTCTTACTTTTATTTTAATCAAAGTATCTATTATCAAAATACTCTTAATATAGAAGCCTGTACAGGGTATTATACTGTCGAATGCGGTCGACTGTAGCCTTTTCGACTGGTTGAAACTAAATATCTTAGAATGTATCTATGTATGTGTGCATGTATGTATGCATGTGTGTATGTATGTATGTATGAGTAGGGAGAACACATACCAAGTGAGTGGACTTATGAATATGAATGAATAGGATGCCAGTTTGTCTGCAGCTTGTCCACGTCGGGGTGATAATAAAAATGTTGACGGTGCTCTACGTTCTGATTCTTGGCTCTTCAATAATATGTTTTGTTTGTTTGGGCTTACTGTAAATAAAATATTGACTATTCGACTGACCTTCCTTCGATTGCCGAACAGTATTCGAATTATATTCGGAATTGGATTCAGTATTAGATTCGAAGTCCGTGTATAGCTGTAACAAAACAAATACAACACTGCCCTGAAGGACTCGAAAAACGCAGGTAGATTTATATAGCAGGTAACCAGCCGATATCTCACGGTTGCTTCCAGTTAGTTCTGAAAGAAGACCCCAAGGGCTCTAGGACCAAATGGACATATAAAAAAAAAACTGTTGTTTCCAATTTGTATCTATCTATCTAAATTGATAATAAAAGCTCCCAATTTCAGTTTGAGCATGTGAAGGATCTAGCATTGTTCGACTAACTTCCTAGAAGCAGATCAAATCAGATAATCCGCAATGGCACGTTGTCTCTTATTTGTTTCCTATGATCAGTTCTTGATTAGCAATTGTAATTTGATGATACTGCAATGAGCAATGCTGCTTCTTCTTGATATGGAGCATGGAGTGTGGAGTACTGAGTATTATTGATAGACAATAATAAGTGGCAACACAGATTTAGAGATCTAATTTGATTCGACTGTTGATACCGATCAAGAATGTACATAGATATATGCTCTATAGGTTATGCCATACTGCATACACGTTTAAAGCTGTAATACCCTTCGTTGCTATGAAAACAAAGACTAAAACTAGAACAACAACAGCAACAATAGCAACAAGAGGCTGAACTTGACCGAAATTTGACGTGTTAAGGGCGTGTTAGCCCGGCGGCGTGTTAGAGTTATCAGTAGTGGTCAAAGGCTGAGGCAGAGACAGTATTAAGCTCGGGCATGCCCAATGGGGCAACTCACGATTTGGCTGCGTTGTGTTATCGCAAAACTTTATCATCTTGCAATGAATTTTGGGCGCGTGCCGAGCACCCGTTTGCGTGTTGTATATATGTGCGTGTGTGTGTGTGTGTTTTGGGCAAGAGTAAGTGAGTGTGTGAGTGAGTGTGTGCTAATACTTGAGGTGTCTGTGGCTGTGTTGTGTCCAGACAAGGGAATTCCAGCAGTTGCCTGAGATCTTTCGAATGGCCAACAACATTTGGGTTAAGAGAACGCATGTTACCAACCTTATTCTTTACAACTTTTCGCTTTTCGGGCAAGCGTGTCAAATGATAGACGGTCCAGACCGGACCGGACCGGACCAGACGATGCGCCATCAACACATTGACCAGATTTGGCTATGCTATGGCTAAGGGTCTTTGCCTTGGTCAAAATCAGAGTCAGAGAAAGAGGCAGGGACAGAGACAGAGACGGAGACAAAGACAGAGACAGCCTCTACTCCGCTTTCATCTGAATCGGACGTTTGTCTTCTGGCGAAACTTTGATTATTGGTAAAGCTTCTTATTTCGATGCAGGTCTGTCTGTCCCTTGGTGTGTCTTTATATTTGTGTTTGTTTAAAAAAACACAGGAAACTTTAAGTAAACATTATTGTGTAAAGCAAACAGCTCACACTCACCTGTACTTCTCATTGTGATAACGCTTTACGATGCATCTAGGCAGAAAGTAAATTACTGAAGTCGATGATATGGGATGACCAGTAACTAGTTCTAAGTACTTTTAGCTAAATAATAAATTAAACGAATGAATAAAATAATCTACTTCAGCACAACTAAAACCAAGCTAAATAAGTAATCAAATAATTAAATAATTAATAGCAGTAATTATTTATATATTAAATCGATTGCACAATATACATAATTCGTAAACTTATCTATTTTAAATGTATATATATTTTAAATATATATGTGGTTGGATTAATCACTCGTAAACACGTACTTACATTTATAGGACAAGAAATCAAAATGCTCATTGCATATAATATTTGTGACTATTTGTAGAGGGAGTTCAATTCAAAGGCTTTTCTCCGGGCACTTAATTGCCTTTAGAGTGATTTTCGTTCGAATGCTGGGGGTGTCTGTGAGTTTGTTGGGGTCAACAATTAAATTTTAATTCGTTAAATGCCACAAAATTCCTTCTAGTCAAGAGTCGTTGACCAAAGCGTCAGTTTACGGTTTATAATCTCAAATTAATGCCAAAACAAATCTGTGCGGGTAAGCCCAAATGCTCAGTTGCTTTATTTGTTTTCAACTTCTCCCTATTCTCAATTGTTTTTATATCCCGGAAGTCCAGCGCCTTTGTCCATTACGGCCTCCCCTATTCCTTTAATTTTAAACTCTGTTAAAAATAATTATAATTGAAAGACTGAAAGACAGAAATAAACAGCGTCCATAGCATCATCCACCACATTTTCATCAGCTACTTCAGTCCATCCCCGTCCCGTCTCCGTTCCGACCCGTCCCGTCCCAGTCCAGTCCGATCCGGCTTGGCTCGGCTCCGGTTGAACAAGTGCCCGTCTGCCCTTGACCGGAATTACCAGCATAATTATGCATTTAACGTTTTGCGCCACTATTAAGTACCGCGACAACATAATTAATTAAATTACATTTAAATCTCTTTAGCTCAGTCTGGTTTGTGTCTCAAATCATCGTGTTTACGCATACAGTGGGACCATTGATCAGAGTGCCGCGAATTATGTGATCCCATCTTAAGTTAGTTTAGTTGCTTAGTTTAGTGTTTGGTTCTCAGGTGTGTGTGTGTGTGTGGAGGGGGGGGGGATGTCAAATCTTGAATTAACACAATACAGAGACAAAAGGAGCGCAAATCAGAAAATTATTCATTTCGAGAGCTTGACTTACACACATTACACAAATCGTAGTTCCGATGTGTTCTCAAATCTGTATAAAGAGTGAATGATAAACAGGATCCCGCACAGTCCAGTCCAGTTGCTATTTCTATTACATATTACAAATCGATGAGTTCTTGTAATCTTCTATGACTTCTACGATCCACACTCAGATGAAGAACAGGACGCCAACCTGTTGTTTCCGCTTATACCCTGTACAGGGACATATTAGCTTTGTGCAAAAAGTATGTAACAAGCAGAAGGAGGCGTGACATAAAGTATAAATATAAAGTATATATATTCTTATTCAGTATCAACAGCCAATACCTCCCCCTTCCCGCTCAAATCAATAAAAACTAATTATGCCCTCATTTCTCAACATACACACTTCTAACTTAACAGGTGCTTAAAGAATATTATAAGGAAGGAATGCTGAAACTTTCATCAAGATCGGTTAACAAATCAGAAAGAAGAAATGAAAGTAATTTTTCCATTGAATCTTTACGGTTTGAGGGTGTCAGACGTAAATGAAGTAACGTAACACTCAGCTTTTGATCGATCATGCAAAGAATTCATATGCTAAATGAGAGTTTCAAGAGTGAATTCTTTAAACACCTGTTATGTACCTGCTTCTATTATAATCAAAGTACTTAATATCCAAATACTTTTATTATAGAAACCTGTACAGGATATTATACTGTCGGCTACGATGGACTGCAGCCTTTCCGACTGGTTTTAGTTGCTTTAATGTTTGATTTTCAAGGATCTATGGACTGTATATAAGTCAATATCAAAGTTGAAGTTGTATATCCCATTCTTCCGAGTTCACCCTTCAATCATTTACATTTGCAAATCAAGACATCAAGAAACATTGTGTTATAAAATATAAAATGCACTTTGGCTGATGTGGGGGATACATATGAACTATATAAGGGGGTATTTAATGCTCCCTTCCTCGAGTTCCCTAAGAGAGTTAGTTTATTTCTTATATTACTTGCAGTCACAAGTGCAGATTGGCATTGTAATTCCCATAGGATCTTCTTTGTGATATTATTAATATTGTTCTGCATAAAAATTATGAATGGTTCATTCGAGTACGAATACGAAAACGAATACGAGAACGAGTACGAGTATGCATATGTGGAATTTCATGTAATTTCACACAAAAGGTTGATAATCAACCATGAGGTCCCTTGAACCATGGACCATGGACCGTGGATGGGAGAATGGTGACTCTGAAACAGAAAGTGACTTTGTTAATCAGTAGTACATCTTCTCTAGCAATATGTGTGTGTGTGTATGTGTGTGTGATTGGGGGTCTTTGGCGTGTAAATAATTGATGATATCCGAATGTGTTGGGTAGAACTACACGCGTATATCCGACTTAAGGAGTAACCGAGAAATATATATATATATATATATATATATATATGTAGACAGAGCGAGAGAGAGAAAGAAAGAGCCACAGAGGGGGAATAGAATATATTCATGCGAATATTCATAAAAAGTGAATTAGCGAAACTGGGACGGGGGATGAAGTCGAGGGCGCTTCGACCGGAACAGGGCGCATAGAAGTTCTGATAATTTCCATCAATTTGGTATTTGGTTTTGCGAAATGACAATTCGGTTATGTTGACTGGAGCTTTTGCAATAATTACGCAACTCGACCCAAATAAATGTGCGCTTTATGCCTTTTACGACCACTTTGGCTAGGTATTTGGACTCTGAAGAAGATGTGACTGTTGCTATTAACCAAAATTAAACCAAGACCGTAACGAAATTAATTATATTTCAATGACACTGCGTAATGACAACGGCAGGACCCCTCAAATGTATTAGGATGATGAGATGATGATATACGATTGAGGCCAGCAATGAGACTGGGGAATTGATGAATACAAATTGAGAATTATAACTAAATATATAATTAGATGAAGAGTTTTCTCTAATCTTTCTATGAATGTGTTCTATAGGGCTTGATCAAGTCTGTTTCAAATTTTGGATACCTCCCCGCCTTCCTCCGCAAATCGATCAAAACTCTTTATACCCTGTTAACAGCATGTATTTCTGAACGTACACATTTCTAACTTAACAGGTGTTTAAAAAATACTGTTCTGAAACACATGTGAAAGTTTCAAAAACATCGGTCCAGGAATAAGGAAGACATTCAGAAAATAAAGTAGAAAGAAAATCTTTGAACATTTTGAAATGAATCGCACTGCTTTGCCAACAATTAGAATTCATTGGACGCTCACAGCTGCTAGCTTTTGCCAGTGAACACATTCTCGCCGAAAAGCTGAGTGTTGTGTCGCTTCAAATGTCATACTGCTTGCCGACAATTATATTGTAAATCTAAACGTAATGTATGCAGAGATTTGTATAAAATAATCAATTAATTGTGATGTACAGAAAAAGTTGCCAGACAAAACTATAGAGTACGTTTATTATAGAGAACTGTACAGGGTATTATACTGTCGGCTGCGGTCGACTGTAACCTTTCCGACTGGTTTTGTATTGTAACAAAGGGTATTATAGCTTTATGCAAATATATAAAGTATTCTTCTCAATTCTTAATCATCATCAACATTCAAATCGAATGGGCCACCTACGTCTGTCCCTGTATAGATAGAGTAAATTAAAAGTGTCTCAATCCCACCCCACCCTTATTCACATAAAAAATAAAAATACAAATTAGACACTATGTATCCTGAAAATTTCTTAACAATTGGATAAATCACTTGGAAGTTATTCAACCTACAATTTCACATCGCGTCGGGCAAACGAAAAAGAGAAAGACTAAGGAAATGAGAGAAGAGAAAAGAGGAAAGAGGAGGAGAGCTCTGACGCTACAACATACATAGCTTTATTAATACTAAAACCAGTCGAAAAGTTACAGTCGAGGTGCTCGACAGTATAAGACCCGGTATTCATATCTATGCCGTTATATACAACATATTATTACAATAAGATTATTAATGGCAAGCGTGATATGTTAATTTGAGGGCAATGCTTTTCCACTCGCAAAGAATTGTATAAGCAGCATTCATATTTTCATGTAAAAAAAAAAAGAAAAGATATTCACCACTTCACACATCAAATATTTTGTAATAAGCAAGAGAAATCGACCAAGACTCGAACTCAGGATCTCCTGAATGCTGTGCAAACGCTCTAGCACCTGCGCCATTGCAACTGATGTCAAAGCCTGACAAATGTGTAACATATTCTCGCATTCCTCTCATTGTCCGTTTTGCAAGTTTCTATTGCTTCAATGATTCTCTCTGAATATCGATCACTCTTAGAAGAGAGGGGGAATAGAGAGGGGCGGTAACTGAGAGAGAAATGCCGTTACTTTTTTTGCATTGCTGCATATGCGTGTACATGCATACATATATTTGAAATAAAATTTCTAACAAAACTTTGTTATTTCTTCTTCTTATGACATATTGGCAAAATTAATAACATATATATAAATAAAATAATAGTAAAAAGTTAATTTTTATAAAAATATAAAAAAAAAGGGAAATAAAAAATGGTCAGCACCGAGACTTGAAATCGGGTACTCGCACAGAATGTCTTGTTTTTATTGTTGTTACATTTAATGCAATTAATTGTCGCTAAAGCTGCCATGAGCTTGTGGTAATTAGATATCTTACTAACTGCTTTGTTTATGGTCCGATCTTCATGCAATTTTCACAAAATGTCCAGACATGAGCACACATTATGTGTGCCAAATCTGAAGTATGTAGCTACATATGAAGTCTAGTTATAAGTTTTATTCGATTTGCGTGGGCGGAAGGGGGGCGTGACAAAATTCTAAAACAAACTTGATCTGCGTGCACACTATAAGAGTGTTGTTACCAAATTTGGTAGCTCTAGCTCTTATAGTCTCTGAGATCTAGGTGTTCATACGGACAGACAGACGGACAGACTGACAGACGGACAGACGGACATGGCTATATCGTCTCGGCTATTGATGCTGATCAAGAATATATATACTTTATAGGGTCGGAGATGCTTCCTTCTGCCTGTTACATACATAGCACAAATACATAAGCCCCTGTACCCTTTGGGTACCGGGTCTAATTATTCAAAATACTACAATAATTAAATTAAATGTTAATACAATGCATATTTGATAAAAAATCAAATAATTCTAAAAAGAGACTTGTCGGATGGATGTGATGAATGTAGATCAAACTGAGCTCTCTGAACATTTATTAAAAGGTTCTTCCATTTCTGCTATAAATTTATGGTCTTAGATGTTATGTCTTTATCGATTATGATCAAATCATAAGCTTACATTTTCTACTATCAATCAGTTTAATGATTGCAATGATTAGAATGAAGTAGAGAACAATCCACGAAAGAGGTGTGTAAAGGTGTGTTGGATGATCACAAGTACTTTTTTGCCTTATCCAAGTGAAACACAATTACCACTTAATTCTGAAAATGTTCACACTTCCGTATTTCCGTATGGCACGTGAATGAAACGCCGTATCGCATTCTGCCGCCTTACGGACAAACTTGGCCGCAGCCGTGCAAAGTGGTGAACTTATTTTATTGATGCAGTTAATCGAATATCTTGCACGCACGAGCAAAAAGACGAAATGCGAAGGGGGCAAATTTCTCTGAATGTACAACCCCATTCCGAATCACAAGTCCCGAGTCCCGCATCCCGCCCAGGTTGGGCGTCTCTCTGCTGCAAAGTACAAATGAAGTTCCTGTAAATTTCCGGTACACACCAAGGTAAATTAAACAATGGCAATTAAAGCGTTAATGTATTTCGAGTCGTGATTCAGATACCGCCAAACAACACTGATATCCCTTTCCCCCTACACACACACACACACATTTATTTTTTGGATTCTTCGACTAAGGCCAGCACGCACACACGTCCATTACCTCCTTAGTGGTGGCAGGAGAAGGGTAGGGGGAGGGGGAGAGGAGATGGGCACATTTCGTCCAAAAGGAATGGAACATGGAACGGAGAAGGGCCAGAGTATTGATATTGATACCTCTTGCTTTGTTAGGAGGCAGAACGTGTGACCCCCCATTCTGTATGGATGCTGTAACACTCGGTGTCACCGCAGTTAGAAATATTGTGTTTATTTATTAAATTAATAAACGAGACGCCAACTACAAGAAGTAGATGTGATGTGTTTGTAATAAGTGCTAAGAAGGAAGCAAGCTGTTGACTTCACCAACTATTTTATAATCATTTAGAACGTATAGTTCAACTTGATTTCCATCCTCTACTTACTCTTTATACTAAATATTAGTTAATTGCTATACTGCTCATAAGCTCTGTGTTGTGTTTATTGTGTTATTAATGTAACGTAGGTATATCACAGTCTAGATCAAAATATATTTGAATATGTAACTTTGTGTGTAACAAAGTATGAGTATGAATGGTATAATAACTAATTATCGATGAGTTTTAATTTCCACTCCTTATATAAACACATAAGCTATTCATATATCTAACAATAGATGATAGCTTGGCCCAGGACAAATGTGCAGGTTCAACTAGAGGTTGTTATTTATGAATTAAATCTATTTTTCTTCCTTTGTTGCTAAAAATAAAAATGGGCAAAAAAGGATATAATAATTTTTTAAATTGTTGTAGTTGCATTTGCAAGATTCTATTTCATTTTTGCAAAACACAAAAAATCGATATTCTATATTCCAATGCTAGAAATTTCGGATGCTAAAACTGCCAAGCGCGTTTTTTATCCAATTTTTCACGGACCGGCTAAAAAAAATTGGGGGTGTCGTTTCATGTGCATAAGCATTCGACCTTACACACTTTTGAATTGGCTACATCAATAGAACAACGGCAAAAACTTGGAATTCCCGCTAGTGGAGGGTATCGTCAATGCCGCAAAGAAGGCACAGATGAGGAAAATAAAAAACATAGCACAAAAAAAATACAACAAAAAATGAAAAGGAATGAAAAAACAACCCCGACAAAATTATAATGAAGTTGGTGGTGGCGCAAAAGCAAAAGCAAAAGCGTCAAAAGCAAGCAGAATATGCGCTTCAAAACGAGGGGGGAGCGGGCAATTTTTGCCACCTTCTGCAGCAGTCAGAACACCACCGACATGGGCACGGGCACAAGCACAGGCACAGGCAGAGGCAGAGGCAGAGGCACAGTTCGGGTCACCACCCTACAGCACAAAAATTAAAAAAAAAACGTGTATACATAAAAAACCGAGATCATCCACGGTGATGAAAAAAAGGAAAATTCTCAGCCCCTGCTTCGACTTCCACACACACATGTACATTAAGACTCACATATACATAAGCATATGTGTGTATGCAAACGCGTGCGTGTACATTTGTGTAACTGTAAAGCGTAGGGGTTTGCTTTCATACATATTTTTGCGAGAGACAGTAAATATAAACACATTAGATATGTACGTATATATGCATGTGAATAGTACATAACTAAGTATTTAATAATAAATATATATAAATATAAAATATAAACCAGTGCATTTTGTAGTATAATATAAACATATTAGAGCACATCAATTGCAGTTGCCAACAAAAGTCTATGTGATTTAAATAATTCTTACAAACTTTACGCCTGATAATTAACTGATTTGTAACGTATTCCACAATACTGAGCTATAGCATATTTAAGATTACTTACTACTGTCCTAGTCTATAATTATGTTAAATGAATGTTAAGATTAATTACAATACTTGGGAGTAGAATGATTCGAAATAGAATGAACAACTACTAGTTCCGATTGCTCTACTAGTGATCGCAGCTCAAATGAACGGTCACTTTTTGGTGTAAGTGCAAACACAACACAATACATTCTTATGTATGTATGTATATACAGAAGCAATATATATAAAATGTATAACAAGCATACTTATGGCAACAATCCCGACTGAGACGTTTTTAAATGGAAGGTGTCTTATGCTCATCTCGGTAAGACCGTACAGTAGCTATACTTTCCTATATCAAGAATGGACGATCTAAATCAAATTTCGAAGTTACACCGTGTTCCAAGGTCACATCTTCTAAATGATCAACTTCGTCATTAGTATAACTTAGTTATAACTTGTTTTACTTAATAAGAGAGAATAATAAAAAGCTACACTTTAGCTTTAACATTTTATAAGTTACAATATCCATGCACTTGTGTCTGTGTTTGTTTGTGTGAGTGTGTATCTGTGTATATTGAAGGGTGTACGGTTTTGGCACTATCAAGGGTGACGACTGCTTCGACTGTGTACATTTTTTTATTGATTTCCATATTGATTTGCTGCATATAAACTCTAGTTTTCGAGTTTCTGAGCGCCGATGGCTGCCCTTAGATCCGCATCCCTCTCTCACCCTTGCAAACAGTACGCAGCCAAGCCTCTTAGGATTGGAATTTGAACATTTTAACCCTTTGTCTATTTGATATTTCAAGCGGAAGTCGATACGTGGTCAGACATACAAGTTCCAAACTTTTAATCGCAGCGCCCTCAATTCGATACGATGAGGGGAGCAATATTTGCAAGTACAGTCCACTGTCTTAAATAAATTAGCTAATATTCTTATGCAATCCGAAGTTATGGAGTTCCATAACTCCTGTTGCCTTTTTAAATGCGATTTACATTTTGTTACATAATAAAAAATAACTAAAAAGTATCTCTTAGGTACTACCAAAAAGCTAACACCCTATCAAGTTGTTCACCAATATTTATTATAAATTTGTTTATTTTTAAGGAGTAACAAGTTCTTTTATGAAACCAAATTTTTAAAGTTGTGCTTTTGACTAAAATAAATTTAATTACAT